>JANEHU010000605.1:0-84260 GCA_027563435.1 Nasonovia ribisnigri
TTTTTTTTTGATTTCTAAAATGCATTTGCCTGCGGGCGCCCACTCACCCCTTCACATTTTTTTTTCATGATATTGAAGTTTGGTTGATTTCTGTATAGATTTTTAAATATTGATAATCTGATGACCTCTAAATAATCATTCTTTAATGAAATAATTATTTTGAATAGTTTTTTCTGATTAAGGATCGGCAGATTGAAGGTGCATTCACTATCGTGTGTGTTCCTACGGTAATTATTTTCTAAATTTTTTTTTTTCGATTTCTAAAATGCATTTGCCTGCGGGCGCCCACTCACCCCTTCACATTTTTTTTTCATGATATTGAAGTTTGGTTGATTTCTGTATATATATTTAAATATTGTTAATCTGATGACCTCTAAATAATCATTCTTTAATGAAATAATTATTTTGAATAGTTTTTTCTGATTAAGGATCGGCAGATTGTAGGTGCATTCACTATAGTGTGTGTTCCTACAGTAATTTTTTCTAATTTTTTTTTTTTTTGATTTCTAAAATGCATTTGCCTGCGGGCGCCCACTCACCCCTTCACATTTTTTTTTCATGATATTGAAGTTTGGTTGATTTGTGAATAGATTTTTAAATATTGATAATCTGATGGCCTCTAAATAATCATTCTATAATGAATGAATTATTATATGAATAGTTTTTTCTGATTAAGGATCAGCAGAATGTAGGTGCATTCACTATAGTGTGTGTTCCTACAGTATTTTTTTCTAATTTTTTTTTTTTTTGATTTCTAAAATGCATTTGCCTGCGGGCGCCCACTCACCCCTTCACATTTTTTTTTCATGATATTGAAGTTTGGTTGATTTCTGTATATATTTTTAAATATTGTTAATCTGATGACCTCTAAATAATCATTCTTTAATGAAATAATTATTTTGAATAGTTTTTTCTGATTAAGGATCGGCAGATTGTAGGTGCATTCACTATAGTGTGTGTTCCTACAGTAATTTTTTCTAATTTTTTTTTTTTTGATTTCTAAAATGCATTTGCCTGCGGGCGCCCACTCACTCCTTCACATTTTTTTTTTTGATATTTAAGTTTGGTTGATTTCTGAATTGATTTTTAAATATTGATAATCTGATGGCCTCTAAATAATCATTCTATAATTAATGAATTATTATATGAATAGTTTTTTCTGATTAAGGATCAGCAGAATGTAGGTGCATTCACTATAGTGTGTGTTCCTACAGTATTTTTTTCTAATTTTTTTTTTTTTTGATTTCTAAAATGCATTTGCCTGCGGGCGCCCACTCACCCCTTCACATTTTTTTTTCATGATATTGAAGTTTGGTTGATTTCTGTATATATTTTTAAATATTGTTAATCTGATGACCTCTAAATAATCATTCTTTAATGAAATAATTATTTTGAATAGTTTTTTCTGATTAAGGATCGGCAGATTGTAGGTGCATTCACTATAGTGTGTGTTCCTACAGTAATTTTTTCTAATTTTTTTTTTTTTTGATTTCTAAAATGCATTTGCCTGCGGGCGCCCACTCACCCCTTCACATTTTTTTTTCATGATATTGAAGTTTGGTTGATTTGTGAATAGATTTTTAAATATTGATAATCTGATGGCCTCTAAATAATCATTCTATAATGAATGAATTATTATATGAATAGTTTTTTCTGATTAAGGATCAGCAGAATGTAGGTGCATTCACTATAGTGTGTGTTCCTACAGTATTTTTTTCTAATTTTTTTTTTTTTTGATTTCTAAAATGCATTTGCCTGCGGGCGCCCACTCACCCCTTCACATTTTTTTTTCATGATATTGAAGTTTGGTTGATTTCTGTATATATTTTTAAATATTGTTAATCTGATGACCTCTAAATAATCATTCTTTAATGAAATAATTATTTTGAATAGTTTTTTCTGATTAAGGATCGGCAGATTGTAGGTGCATTCACTATAGTGTGTGTTCCTACGGTAATTATTTTCTAAATTTTTTTTTTTCGATTTCTAAAATGCATTTGCCTGCGGGTGCCCACTCACCCCTTCACATTTTTTTTTCATGATATTGAAGTTTGGTTGATTTGTGAATAGATTTTTAAATATTGATAATCTGATGGCCTCTAAATAATCATTCTATAATGAATGAATTATTATATGAATAGTTTTTTCTGATTAAGGATCAGCAGAATGTAGGTGCATTCACTATAGTGTGTGTTCCTACAGTATTTTTTTCTAATTTTTTTTTTTTTTGATTTCTAAAATGCATTTGCCTGCGGGCGCTCACTCACCCCTTCACATTTTTTTTTCATGATATTGAAGTTTGGTTGATTTCTGTATAGATTTTTAAATATTGATAATCTGATGACCTCTAAATAATCATTCTTTAATGAAATAATTATTTTGAATAGTTTTTTCTGATTAAGGATCGGCAGATTGTAGGTGCATTCACTATCGTGTGTGTTCCTACGGTAATTATTTTCTAAATTTTTTTTTTTCGATTTCTAAAATGCATTTGCCTGCGGGCGCCCACTCACCCCTTCACATTTTTTTTTCATGATATTGAAGTTTGGTTGATTTCTGTATATATATTTAAATATTGTTAATCTGATGGCCTCTAAATAATCATTCTATAATGAATGAATTATTATATGAATAGTTTTTTCTGATTAAGGATCGGCAGATTGTAGGTGCATTCACTATCGTGTGTGTTCCTACGGTAATTATTTTCTAAATTTTTTTTTTTCGATTTCTAAAATGCATTTGCCTGCGGGCGCCCACTCACCCCTTCACATTTTTTTTTCATGATATTGAAGTTTGGTTGATTTCTGTATATATTTTTAAATATTGTTAATCTGATGACCTCTAAATAATCATTCTTTAATGAAATAATTATTTTGAATAGTTTTTTCTGATTAAGGATCGGCAGATTGTAGGTGCATTCACTATCGTGTGTGTTCCTACGGTAATTATTTTCTAAATTTTTTTTTTTCGATTTCTAAAATGCATTTGCCTGCGGGCGCCCACTCACCCCTTCACATTTTTTTTTCATGATATTGAAGTTTGGTTGATTTCTGTATATATATTTAAATATTGTTAATCTGATGACCTCTAAATAATCATTCTTTAATGAAATAATTATTTTGAATAGTTTTTTCTGATTAAGGATCGGCAGATTGTAGGTGCATTCACTATAGTGTGTGTTCCTACAGTAATTTTTTCTAATTTTTTTTTTTTTGATTTCTAAAATGCATTTGCCTGCGGGCGCCCACTCACCCCTTCACATTTTTTTTTCATGATATTGAAGTTTGGTTGATTTGTGAATAGATTTTTAAATATTGATAATCTGATGGCCTCTAAATAATCATTCTTTAATGAAATAATTATTATGAATAGTTTTTTCTGATTAAGGATCGGCATATTGGAGTTTGCATCAAACATTTTTTTTAATTTAAATATTTATGATTTTCTTAGATATGTATAGATTTGTTAAAAATTAACAACCAAGTACCAAATTAATTGTTTTTTCTTACTCCTTAAAAAAGATTTGTCTGCGGGCTACATTGTTCCCCATTAAACATTTTTTTATCAATTTAAATATTAATAATGATTTTCTTATATACGTAGATTTTTTAAGCAACCTGGTGCCATATTAAATTTTTTCTAAATTAATTTAAATGCAATTATGATTTTCGTATATAGATTTAATAATCATTTACAACCTGGTGCCATATTAATTTTTTTTTCTCATTCCTTAAAAAGTGTTTGCCTACGGGCTCTAACGTTTCCTTTCAAAATTGTTTATCAATTTATATATTAATTAATTTTTTACATGGATTTGATAAACATTAACAAACCTATTGTGCCATATTAATTTTTTTCTCACTCCTTAAAAAGTGTTTGCCTGCGGGCTCCAACGTTCCCCTTCAACAATTTTTTTATCAATTTAAATTCAATAATGATTTTCTTATATAGATTTGTTAAAAATTAACAACCTGGTGCCATATTAATTTTTTTCTAAATTAAATTTTCTTATTCCTCAAAAAGTATTTTCCGTGGGCTCCAACGTTCCCCTTCAAAATTTTTTTATCAATTTTAATATTAATGATTTTCTTATATAGATTTGATAAACATTTACAACCTGGTGCAATATTAATTTTTTTCTAAATTAAATTTTCTTACTCCTTAAAAAGTATTTGCCTGCAGGCTCCTACATTCTCCTTCAAAATATTTTTTACACAATTTAAATCTTGATGATATTTTTATATAGATTTTTTAAACATAAACAATCTGATGTCATATTATTTTTTTTTTCTCACTCCTTAACAACCTCGAGCCATATTAATTTTTTTCTAAATTTAATTTTCTTACTCCTTAAAAAGTATTTGCCTGCGGGCTCCAATTTTCCCCTTCAAACATTTTTTATCGATTTTAATATTAATGATTTTCTTATATAGATTTGTTAAACATTAACAACCTGGTGCCATATTTATATATTTTTCTCACTCCTTAAAAAGTTATTTGCGGCGGTCTTCCATGTTACTATTCAAATGGTTTTTTTCTTTAATTTAAATATTGTTGATATTCTTATGTAGATTTTTAAACATAAACAACCTGATGCCATATTAATTTTTTTTTCTCACTCCTTAAAAAGTATTTGCCTGCGGACTCCATTGACTCCCTTCAAAATGTTTTTTTTAATTTTAATATTAATGATTTTCTTATATAAATTTGTTAAAAATTAACAACTTGGTGCCATATTTATTTTTTTTCTCACTCCTTAAAAAGTATTTGCCGGCGGGCTCCAACGTTCCCCTTCAAATTTTTTTTTAATGAATTAAAATTCGTTTGTTATTGATAATTTATAAACCAATTTTTTGAACATTAACAACCTGGTGCCATATTTTTTTCTTGCTCCTTAAAAATTATTTGTCTGCATGGCTCCCACTTTATGTTATCGATAACCTGCAGATCGATGCCTCTATGTAATATAATTATAAAATTCTTATCCGATAGGCCTAGATGATAAATTGACGTGTATTCTCATTTATCACTTGACGAAGTCGGCGGCACAATTAAATCCCTTCAGTGAACTCGAAATACATATATTATTATCCGTGCTAAATTATATTTTGGAGTGTAATAATATGTAGGTATACCAAAATGTTTTCAGACTCTAGTGCGGCATCTTTTAGTCTTTATTGTATGTACCATCAAATACTATAACTTAGGACTCTAAAAATGAATGGTGACAAATTATGTTCTGAGTTTTGGCAACGGAAGTGTCCCCACTTTAATTTCTAAACTTTTTTTCTTGCTCCTTAAAAAGTGTTTACCTATTGGGGCTCACCCGTTTTTCTTTAAAATTTTTTTTTTATCAATTTTACTTTTGTTGATATTTTTTAATCGGTTTTTGAACATTAACCACCTAGTGCTATATTAATTTATTTTTTCACTCCTTTAAAAGTTTTTGCCTGTGGGCAAAGTACCCTATAAGTTTTTAAACTTTTTTCTTGCTATTGAAAAAGTATTTACCTGTGGCCTTCCTCCCACGTTCCTCTTCAAAAAGTTTTTAATTAACTTTTTGGAAATATTTTTAAATAGATTTATATTTTATTTCAAGTACAATTTGTTTTGACAAAAAAAAAATGAAAGAGTTATAGGACCCCATAAATATGAACAAACAGTTATAGCTTGAGGTACATACAATAATATTATAATATCAAAATTATTATTACTATATATGTATTAAGTAAATAAATGTAAATTTAATTAATTTATAGGAAGTATTTTGGAATCAGCCAATGATGTATGGTTATGATACCCAAATAACACAAGATTTTTTACATCAAATTATTGAGAAACTGTACAATGTTGGATTGAATGTCATTGCAATGGCGAGTGCTATGTGTTTGTCAAACATTGGACTATGGAAAGCTTTAAACATATCTATAGAAAATACGTCCTTCAAACATAAAATAACAAACCAGAACATCTATGTTTTTGCCCACATCTTTTAAAACTGGCAAGAAATTATTTAGTTGAAAAGTATAAAATTAATTATAAGTTAATACCAATTTTATATCAATTAAATAGTTATTTTAGAGGTTTTATACTTTCCAAAAGAAAATTTATCGGAGGTGTTTTTGAAAAATTGTTAAATTTAAACTCTGGTCAAAATTTTAAATTGGGTCATAAATTTACAAACTAACTTCTGTTAGTTAGTATATTTTAATTATCTATTAAATGGACAAAAATGTAATCTATTATATAAGGTTTTTCTCTTCCCAATAGAGACAATTAAGCCTTGCGTAATCCATTTTTTATCAATGTCCATATTTTGTAATGTTAAGTCCCAGTTTTTGGTGCAAATGAGCAGGTTTAAGTGGCCAATATTAATAATAGGTACTTCTTGTTTTAGATTTATCAGGATCTTTATTTATATTTAAATTATTATTGCTTGGAATGAAAATTAAAATGATCAAGTTTTTCAAGTTTAACAATGTATGACATTATATTATCAATAGAAATATTTTTAGTAAATATATCATAGACATATGTGAAGCTAACATGCCTAGTTAGATCCATATAAATCTGCAGTTTTATCAAAGAATAATTTGAACAAAAAGCATTTTTGTCACTATGAAAATTCTATTAAACCTACATTGTGACTAAACCATGAACATTTATTTGTTATGTTTGTATACATTGTATGCTAAATGTAAAAGAATAAATATTATTTATAAATGTTAGATAAAATATTTAATTTCTACATCACAAAATATAACAGTAAATTAAAAAAATTACAACACATCAATTAACATCATTCAAAATGTAATAAAATAGAAGGTATAAATAAAAAAAATATTAAAATAATCTTTTCAGAAGTCTGATAAAATTGTACCAAAAAAAAATAAACAATAGATAGTTCATAAATTAAAGAATTTTATCCTGAATTATTAAGCAGTTTGTGAAATTATAGTTCATAGAAAATAAATAAGAATGTGGTTTATTGCACTTTATACATACTTATTAATGCATTAATGAATACAGATCTCCAATAATAAATTGAAGGTAAAATAATACTTAGAATGAAAAAATATTATCAATAAACATGTAAGAAATTTATAATTTAAGGGAATAAATAGTAGACCGTTGAAAATACTACAATAATGAGTAGAATAAATACTTTCTAAATTATCTAAGCAAATGCATATCCATGAACTAGGAAGTGTAACATTAAAATATGATTGATAGTGTTCATCAAAATAAATAATATTAGATTGGTAACAAATTGAAAATGGTTTGTTTATATCATTAAAAAATACAAAACAATGAATATTTTATTATATTCTTCAGTATTTTTTGATGGAGCAAAATTAATTATATCATAAAGAACTTTTTGTCTTAATATATTTAAAGAGAACCATTAAAATTAGTAATATCTTTGAGTAAAGTTTGTACTATATTTCTTGGGATAGAATTGTTATAATACCGTTTGCTAATTAATTGTAAGACAATTTTTATTTTAAGTAATCTAAAAACTAGTGGATAAAAGAATATTTGCAGAAAAATTAATATCTTCTGTGTTTATGATAGGTAAATTTATTAAATTAGATGATTTTAGTTGATGTCTAGGTTACTGATATTTGAAATTTGATTTTGCTATTTAATTTATGACTATTTTTTTAATGTATTTTATATGAATTTAAAACCTCAACAATTCTAAAACAGTTTGATTCTTTACAAACTTTGTTATTTCATTAATGCTGTGATAAATATGAATATGTATAATTAACAGATTTATGGATTGGTAGAATGAGTCACACAAAACCAGAAGGCATATTAGTAAGATTAGTAAGTATGTATAAAATTGTATATAAAAATAATACCATTAATTCATGTAGATTCCGCCAAGGTACGGGTATGGTTGCAAACCCTTAACAAATATTTGTATGGACAAAAACTGTTTTCCTTTTATAAGAGGATTTACAATATCAAAAAAATATTATTCAATGAAGCATAGTTCTTGATTTGATTGTACTGGATATGAGAAGTTCAGGAAAAGAAAAGTTTTAAAGCAAATATCTATTGATTCGATAAGTGTGTCCAATAATTTAGTGAGCGTTTTTTATGATTTTTTTGGTCTTCCTAGTTGTTAGCATACCTTTTAAAAAGTTGAAATTATGCCCCTCCTCTGAACAGACACATTTATAGTAATCTCTGAACTAGACTGATCACATTCAACCGTTAAAATAAAATAAATTTGAATTACTCTAACTCTGATCAGATATGTTCATTGTCATTTCTAAACTAGACTGCTCATATTTAACTGTTAAAATAAAATAATTTTTACATTAATCGGTCATTAAAGGAATTTGAATTATTCTTACTCTGATTAGACACATTCATTTTTGTCTCCAATTTTGACAGTTCACATTCAACTGCTAACATTAAATAATGTAATCTAGTATTAACAAAATTAAAATTATTTTTTCTTTGAACAGACACGTTCATTGTCATCTCTGAACTAGACTGCTCACATCCAACTGCTAAAATAAAATAATTTTATTTAAATTTATATAAATATATTATCAAAGAAATTTGAATTATTTTTACTCTGTTCAGACACGTTCATTATCATCTCAGAACTAGACTGCTCACATGCCACTGCTAAAATAAAATAATTTTATATTTATCGTTTATTTAATAAATTTGAATTATTCTTACTCTGATTAGACATGTTCATTGTCATCTCCAAACTAGACTGTTGACATTCAACTGTTAAGATTAAATAACTTTTTATTGATCTATTGTTACCAAAATTATAATTATTCTTAATTCTTCTTACCGAAATTGAATTTAGAAATTTTTTTAAATTTTGTTGGAATAGCATTGTTTTTTAATAACTTCCTTAGTTTTGTGGTTTTGTAAGAATTTTCATTGAAATGAAGTGAACATAGTTTGTTATACGGTAAAAATTCTTCTTCAGTATATCCACAACGTTTTAGCCAAGTATTGCGGCGTGATAAGTCTTTTGGAAAGCTGAAAATTAAATTTTTAGTTATTAACATAGCTTTTAGTGTTGTTAGGTATGGATTTTAATAAATTGTATATTTAAATACAGTGCCGTCGCAAGTGAAGGGAGGCCCAAGGCAAAAGCAATATTATATTGTGTATGATCCAAAAAATTTAATATATTATGTTTAGTTATTATTTACATTTCAATAACTAACTTGTGTAATATTAAGCCTGGCACTTTGGATGCTGAGGTCTGACAAAAAAAACAACATTGCCGATGCATGTTTAATTGATGTGTGTTTTTTGAACTTTAGTAATTAAATTTGAATTGTGACATCAAAACTTGGATCATATTATATTCATATACAACTTATTACAACTATTGTCAACTAAACAAGGTTCAGCACTTCAGAATTCAGATTTGATTATTTGAGATTGAGAGTCCGAAAGTCAAAAGTCGCGTTTGCGAAATGCGACCTACGAGTTACGACACGTAATTACTATTTATCTCTTATCAATGGACAAAGATTCATGATTGTGAACCGGCGCGACACGACGCATGAGCAATAACGCGTTGCTCCCTGAAATAATTTCAGTGAAATTAAATGGGTGGTGGGAGTTATGGACCTTGGACCACAGAAAAGAATAATAATGTTTGGACCACGGACACAGCAGCTCGGTAAATGTAGAGCACTATAGATGTCCCTTTATAGTACAGAACAACATGGTTCTGATTTACTATAATATTTTAACGTTTATATATTATGTTTAACTCAATTTATGGTAATTTTTATGCATTCTGTCAGTCAGTTGGTACCGCCGGCTGCTTTTCCTAATTTCGGTCCTTATCGTTTTTCGGACAAGTGCTTATCACTCAATCGTGTTGTGAGCACGTGTATAGTTGAGATTGCCAGTTGCCACTAGCTGCCGCACCGGACTTGCAAGTTGCCACTATGGCACTATATTAAGCAACTTTGCGCAAAGATAAATCACATAAAGATTCGTTTCGCGGAATCAGGAGTATGACGAGGTTTGCCAGAGCTCGAGGCTCTAAATCATCTAACCAAAAAATACCGGAGGAAGCAACACCATGGTTGGAAATGAAAGAAAAACCACAGCAAACCGAAGACGACGAGTCCACGACAAGCGCTGTGGAAGTGTCGGAAGATAATCGCAGTAGCAAGCACGACTCTTATTCGAACGTCGATAAATTTGACGGGTTCAGCGTGTTGAAAGAGGACGCAGTGAAACTGCGAGTGGAAAAATTCAAGTTAATAAAACAGGGTGTGCCCAGACATCAGCTGAAGGCACAATTGATGCCAATGCGTCGACGTGCTGAGAAAAAACTCTCCAGGCTCAGACAAAAAGCATGTTTTCATTGCCGACAGCCAGGTCATATGCTGAACCAATGCCCAGAGTTGGGTACCAACACAGCACTGGGAGTGTGCTTTAAGTAAGTTGGTTGTTTGTGTGGGATACATGTAACGAATATAGTAGAAAACTAATTAGTGTTAATTGTATCTCAGTGTTCCAACTCCAATTTTTTAGAACCATACCTACATCTTTTGCATACCTCTATATAAGTATAATATTTCAGGTGTGGATCGACAGAACACAAATTACATGAATGTCGTAATGCAGGAAATAGTAATCAACTCGATTTTGCCAAATGTTTTATATGCAAAGAAGAAGGACATCTTTCACGCCAATGTCCTGATAATCCTATGGGTTTATATCCAAATGGAGGAGCTTGCCGGTAATTTATTTTAATAGATATAAAACAACGATAAAAAAAGATTTTTTTATTAACTAAAATGCTATTCATAACCGATTTGGCTAATAGACACTTTTCCTGGCTTACACAGATTGCCAACTTTTAAATTTAACCAGATATCAGCCATACAAAATAATTAATTTTGTTACATTGATGTTGAGTGTATAATTTGGTAAACTGTTTATTTAATTAAAATATAAACAGCAACTAAAATTTTTTCTAGTCTACATTTATTGTATAACTTTTTACATTTTTCCATAAATAAGACTAATAATTTATCATCTAATCGTATAATATTTGTAAAAATTAACTGTTCATAATAAAATGAATATCTATGTTGTAACACTTATGTTATTAAAGTATCAATGACAGAAAATAATGTAATTATTATATGTTATTCTATTAAAAATGTTTTTAAATTATTAGATCTTGTGGAGATGTTACCCATTTTGCCAAAGATTGTCCAGAAAAACAAAAGAGAAAGAGAGAAGAAGATCTACCTACAGTTGGTATAATGGATAATCGAGCAATTGAAGATTTAGATGATGAAAGAAGTTCAAAAAAACACAAACAATATAATTTAAAAACATTTAAAAAAAAAAATTAGTCATTATGATGAAGTAAACATTTAAACTATTATTCTATTAATAAATATTTTAATTGCATTTTGTATTTTTTAATTTTTAGTATAATATAATATAGGTAATGTAATTATAATAATAATATATATTATATCATTGCACAGTGTTCCAGATCAAAAATAAAATTTAACAAATCTAAAAAAATAAATAAACTGTACCTACTTCATTTCTTGAGCAATACTGACTGATTATTAAATATTGGATTATATACAAGTTCCATATAATAATGCCTAAGTACTATGGAATAACTTTTTATTTGATAACTTTTATTGTAAATTATAGATAAATAAATTATTTATTTATATTAGGTACAGTGATGTTATACTTTTCAAATTTTTGTTATTCAGATACATAGTGCTTTGAAATAATACACATAGTATGATTTTAGATTGCAATAACATAATATTGCTGCCCAATATTATTCCAAGAGCAAACAATTTGTGTGGTTCAAAGCGTTCACTATTTTCCTGTGCTGTTGTCCAATTGAGTCATCCGGTTTCCAACTAGGTATCACTCCACTGGGAGTAAAGACTACACATGGTCCTATTGGACAATTTACATGGATAAATAGATCACACGATCTCCCTACTACCCACTTGTGATAAGCATTGACAAAGATTTTGAGGTCGTTTCTTCAATGAAAAAAATTAAATTGTAACGCATTATTCAATTAATCAGTAAAAATAGTTGCAAATAGAACATATAATTACGATTTTCTGACAATAATACCTATCAAAAATAATACATTGTATTTGATAAAAAAAATTTTTTAATCAGTTGTAATTTGGACAAAACATTGTTATTTAATTATTTATAATAAAGAATAATTTCTGTAACAATATTATTAATTGCGTACTTTGGTTCTTAAGACGACGTTACACGGACATTTGTTGTCTTTGGCTTACAAGTGCGTGACAGCAAATTTTTTGTTCAGCAGATCACGTTTAGCTCGGTTAGGTTAATAATTATAGCGAATTTACCTCTTATAAAATTGTAATGCAAGATTATTATCTAGGGCATCTCATGAGCTTTTTATTATATTTTAATTTTAAAGTGAGTTATGAGTATTTTAAAATTGTAAATTGTTTGTACATCTTAAAATACTCATAACTCTCCTTGAAATGTAAATATAATATAAAAACCCTAGATAATATGAGATGCCCTAGATAATAATCTTATCTTTAAATTTTATAAGAGGTCAATTAATTTTAATTTTTAACCTAACCGAGCTAAACGTGATCTGCCAAGCGTAAAGTTTAGTATGTTACACACTTGTAAGATGGAGAGAATGCATGCGGGTGTAGCGCTCTCTTAAACAAATATAATTTTATTTTATTGTTGTCACTATTTGGTTTCCTAATGTATTAACAACTATGTGAGTTCAAGCGATATTTTTAAAAATAAAAAGTAACTTTAATTGTTATGAATTTAATTTTTAAACTCAAAAGTAATCAAGAACAATTGAATTATAATTTAGAAAGGTAATTCATAATGTTTTTTCAACAATTAATATAGGGAGGTCTAAATAAAGTTGATAGTATTCTGCTAACAGCTATCATAATGAAAAAAAGTAAAAATCTATTGGTGAATAAAGGGAAAAGTTCTTATTATGGTATTGGTATTGGCTTTTAGTACCTAATTTGTGTCCCCATATAAAAACCAGATTCATAATTACCGAATTACCCTGCATTTTACGGTAACTTCTGTGGCCTTGCAGTGGAAAAGTTAGTCCCACGCCTACTTACATATTTAATTTGCAGCCCTATTGGTTGGCTATTCAAAAATGAAAGGTACCCCTGACATACGATATATTATTATGTTGCTATTTATTTCTCCATATTTATTATCAAATTAATGATAATTACCTTGATATTTTACAGGGAGAGTCTGTTTTTATTTTAGGTACTAGAGTGCAGATTTCTAGCCTTATAAACTTAAGAGTCTAACTGTAAACTGGATACAAATTGTTTAATGTTAGTAAAATTAACAAAAATGCTTTTTAAATTTTAGTACCCACAAGATATTTTCTGTGTAATTTTACCTATATGTTTTTTTGCCAATGTATAATATATAGCGCAGTATAGCAGGCACTGAGACCAAGTAAAATAATTTGTTTACTGGTAAAACATTAATTCATAATACCTATAGAATTTCTGTGTAGGCGGTACATTTAATCCTTTTAAAAATAATTTTTAATATTTTATTTTGATTCGAAAATTAAAGAGTGTGGTGTTTTATTATGGTTTTTTTAAACCTTTTTCGGGCCTTCTCTTAAAATATAATACCCTTTTTATTGTTTTTTTTTTTAACTGCCTTAGGGGACGGCATGTTGGCATTATTATAATAGTTATCGAATTATACGTACGTCTTAATATACTATAACGGAAACGTATTAAATTATATAATAATTATTACGGACACGCGCGACATTTATGCATTTTAGTATATTAATTATACATCCGATTTAACCCCCAGCTGTCGCTTGCCCCCTATGCCACCCCCAAAAGACCACCCATCGCCAACCCCCCCGCATCAACCCAATCCACCCACGCAAAAACGCGCACTCACGCCATAGAAAATCCCCCCCTCGGGACGGGGAGACTTTATTGATTCATTCCGCGTTTCGTGCGCAGCCCACTCATTGCCTGGCAACCACCACCTGTAACGTGTCACCGCCACAGCCACAGCCGTCGTCGTCGTCGTCGTCGCGCCGCCATCGTCTTCGTCGCCGTCCACTTCGGCTCTTTCATTTTCTGACCACACGCAATCTTTCGCTCGACCGCGCACGCACTCGTCCGCCTTATAAACGCTACACCCGGTGGTGGCGCAGGTGGCGACCGAAACCGTCCGCCGTCATATCCTGCCAAAGTCCGAAAGATGAGAGGGCGCGTCCCGGCCACGTTCGGCGTGCGCGCTTTTTACGTGTTGGCGTGCACCGCGGCGGCCGTGCTGGGCGTCCAGGGCACCGACGACAGCCTGCGATCCGCGCTGGAAGCCATTTCGGACAGATTAGGATCGACGCCCCCGCGGGCGGCGTCCACGGTCTACTTGAACACAGGTTGGTACCCTGCACTCCACGGTGGCGATCAATGCGCGAGTACGGCAAATAACTTCTTTTGACCAAATCGTGCGGGACCGAAAGCAATTTTCCCGTTACATAATATAGGGAGACGACCGAAACAAACGGGATATGTGTGTGGGGCTGTAAAGAGATTTCTGTTTTATAGGGGGTAGGTTAGGGGTATAGGGGTTATATAAGGAGGTTTTGCGACATAATATATATAGAGAATTAGAGAACAATATATTATCGGGCTACACGGAGACCTGCAGCTGCAGTGACTTTCTCTGTGACGGGCGGCCGCGGGATTGACGCAAAGTAGGTACAATAAGTAATAGGTATATTATATACAGAGCCTTCCAAGATTAGTGCGACAAAAATGGAGGGGATTATGTTATGGTATTTATTTTATACAGTTATACGCGATCCTCACGCCGAATGCCTGTCATTCAACGAAGACTTTGTATATTATGTAGATGATTAACAGTGTACTGTCATAATTCTGGGGTACCAAAATTGTATTGAACTCGGGGAGGGGCTGTGAGCAGTCTGTATAGTACAGTATTATATAAGTACGTGCTGCGTATGTCGATTAAAATAATACCTATGTATTTTGTGATTTTTATGAAACATTAATGGGAAGCGATCACCCCCCTCCCCCTACATAGGACTGGATCAATTCCTTTTAATTGAAAATTGATTGGAAATACAATAAGTAATTATCCACATCATTGAGGGATGCAAACATTTTTTTTTTTAAATTTAAATCCGTCAGAGTTAGATAGGTATGTGATCGACACTTATAAACGACTCCCCCACTGCAATACTTGGTATTAGTAGCCGACGCCCGACAACGATTCCTAATACATATCTATATGTATAATTATAATACACACGTTTTTAAACTACTTTTGCCAATACATCTTCAAATTGTAGTGATGACTTACAGCCGAAGTATATTATATCGATTTATATGCTCGGTGCTCGGTGGTTATAAAGACATGGTCAATAATGTTTCACTATATATCTACCATACATACCCGCCTGTGGATTCCTCCTACATATCCGACAAAAAAGTTAGACTTATTGTAAGCAGGCTCAAAGGTTAAATCCGTGGAGAATATACTTGCAATTCAAAAAGTCCCAACGATTCAATTAACGTTTAACCATTGTAGGTATATTATAAAAATATAAATATATTATTATGTAGGTATTCTATACTTATGAGTGACTGTAAAGTCACTTCAAAAATCATATTATGCAGTGCTTTGACCCCTCTTCTTCTTCCGACATTGTGTAATAATACACGTATTTGTATTTCGTGCGCTTATGATATTATAATTTATAATATATAAATACCTAATTTTGCACCCGGATAACAAAATGTCCAGTTCCGCCTGCAAGTCTTCCTCCCCTCCCTTATCCGCAAGTATGTAAATATAAGAGAAGTTTTGATAAAGCGAACAGTATTTACAAAACACGTAATCCATCAAAGCACTAAATGTAAATGTAACTTATGACTTTTACATACAGACAATGCGAGTTTGAAGTTACATAACAACCTATTACTAAACCTACTCGTCTATACACGTTTATTGAACATTATAAATGTTATCATATCTATATATATATAATATATTATATTATATATATAGCATAATATAATATAACGTGTGTGTGTGTGTGAATGTACTTCACGATTAAACGAATATGTATTCATTTAATTCAAGGTTTGCACTTTGATGGGTATAGTATTAAACTAATTAAAAAAAATGCATTTAATTTTTTTATTAAAATAAATCCTATACAATATGTCTAGATATATACGTGTTTATAATTCTAGTTTTCAGCGAATATATTCCAACATAAACACAAATAAGATTGCTTAAACGTATATAATATTATTCCCGTGTACCAATAGTCACTATATTAAATGATATAGGTACCTATTCAACGTGCATATAAATAACAATTCCGATCATTACCAATTTCACATTCATGACCTGTTACTCGTGAAATAGCTGGGTACCTACAAATTAAAATTATACCAAATTGAAAAATAGAGAGAGGTAAATTATAATCCAACCATTTAAAATAAAAATAATATGATATTAATATAAAGGTAGGTACTACACACTGCAGTGCAAGCACAAGTGGACCATCTCACATCTAAGTATAATATATTAGAAGTAAACCAAATTATCAAAGTATAATTTTTACGAGAAAATACGCCTTTTTAATCCACCTATATATATACGTTTAATAGTTGGAAGTCGAATGCGGACCGTGTCAGCGGGTTATTGGGCGTGAACACACCCCGGGGGTGGTCGACAGCTATATATAGGCTATAGGCACCAGCTTTTGAGCTATATAGTAATATAATAGCTGTACATATTTCTAATTTCTATAAAAGCTCATATAGATTCATGTAAAATAATGACGCACCCCCTGCAACTTGCAAGTAGATATAATTTGTTCGGCCCAGCACGCTGCTGCAATGATTACAAATATTGTGCACGTTACACAATACAATAATAAATACTAATATATAACAATTAATACTGTACATTTGTACTATACCTATACCTATATAATGATTGATGTTATTATTAATGATTGCAATTATTTTTAAACTATGCAAAAAACCTATATATTTTTATGTTCTAATATACCTCATTTTACGATTATAATATAAGATTATTAAAACGTACTACGACTAACAATTTTTTTTAAATTTAAACTATAGATGACGGTCAACCGGAAGATATTGGCTATGGTTATCAAAAAAATTTGAGAAATTTAGAAAATATATTTGAACAAGGAGTTCGAGTACCAAGCAATAAAATTTACAAAGATGAAGTGGCTGAAAAGTTTCTTAGCTATTTGGCTAATGAAAGTCCTCAGTATAATCAAAAATCGTGGAGTAAAAAATCGATATTTCGCGAGAGGGAAGGCTCTGACATGCCGGACAATTTACAACAACTGAAATATGATAGATACGCGACGCCTTCTGCTTTTCGCGAACGATACAAAACTAATCCCAACATAGAACAAGATTACAAAAACAATATGGAAGATCAAGACGATTATTTGTACGCATTAAATACGCTTATAGACAAATACATCGAAGAAAATGTACAAGGTATGTCAGACGAAGAACTAGAAAGTTTTCTGAGGTCCCAAGAAGAAAAACGTAACATACCGGACGAATATCAAAATATTTACGATCCTTATTATAAAAGGGGAAACCCGATGAAAAGGCAGTATATGTTCATACCCAGGTATCAGGCGAGAAGAAACAACAAGTATCGAAGTAGATGGGTAAAGCCGAGATTAATGAAGAGATCGAAGAAAAATGTTGCATTAAATAAATCGCACACAGACCCAAAAGTGGCCGCTGAACTTAATAATATTTTTCTTGGATCAGAATCAAACACACACGCCAACACTACAACAGTCATAAATAATAGTGTTAATCAAACAGCAAAACCAGAAGTAGATGGTAACAACCTCAAAATAGATTTGAAAAAAAAGTCTATCGATTGGAGTAATTATTTTGGATACGACCGAAAGTGTGTTGCTAATGACTTTGTTATAAATGTACTAACAATAACCTGTTCTTATTTTATTTTTTAATTTTCAGGAAAAAGTCGATTGAGAACATACCATCCGACGATACTATTTTAAATCAATATATGCGTACCTATGGGAAAGAAAATGACGAAAACGAAGAGATGAACACTATCAATCTAAAAGATGACAAATTAATGTGGATGGAAGATGCATTAATTAACGACGCACTGAAATATACAGGAGCTAATCAAGGCACCAACGATCCAGAAGAAATTAACAACGTCAAAAATCAAGTACTCGCAAATTTGAATCAAGCATATAACATTGAAAAACTTAGAAATGAAAATAACGAGATGCAAGGCAAGTAATAATTATTATTTGGTAAATATGAAATATCCAAATAATAAATCAATTGATTAAAATTGAATATGACAAATATATGATATAATGTTCTACAAATTATTCATTTGTTTTAGAAAAACAATATGAAAAAGCAGATTTTGTTGTGCCTGCTGAAAATAACAGTCAACCTATGAACTCACTGGATCTAGCAGACTCAAATAAAGAAGGTAACTGTACAGCTGAATTTATTGTAAATATGAAAAAAACAATATGATATATTTATACTTTTTGTTAGCTGATCATAACGAATGTACTCAACTTCTACAAATAACTCAGAACTGTCTAGAACTGGGGGGATCAGCTGGAGACTTAATGTTGCCCGTGTGCATGCTTTACCGCGTTTGCAGTACTTGTGTAAGTAAAATTCAACATCTAAAAATTAATTTCTGATTTATAGTAGTGATAACATTTATACAAATGTTAGGAATCCGAACAATCAGAATGTGAAGCGAAATTCATACAAGGATCCCACGAACTGTGCAGCAAAGCTCCGTTGTGTAGATACTTTTCACGGCGTTTACTTCAACTTATGCAAGAACATCCTTTACAAATACAATGTCATAAGTGCATGGTTAACTTTTTACAGAACGAATATTAATAGATGAATCTTAAATAATATAATTTGATCATAACATTAAACTAAAAAAAAATGGGAAATTATGCCTACAACATAATATAATTAAATATATATATATATATGTATACATAAGCTAAATTATATTCACTTAGATGGTGCTAATCTGTCTCGGAGTTACCAACTTTGGTTTTGCTGATATATGCAAAGTTAAAATAATAAAGAAGTAGTTTATTCAATACAGCATCTGTCTTTAATAAATATTACATAATATTCATATATACATAATACATATATATATATATATATATTATAATAACATAAACTAGCTATTTGATGATTGTCATTGTATTGTTATAATCCTAATAAACTTAAGATGGCTTAATCATATTTAAATGTTTTTTAACAATATTTATATAAAAATATATAAATAGAAACAAATGTATACAAGGATATATTCCAAAAAATATAAAAAACAATCTTAATATGGCAAAATATTATGATTTAAATAATATTAAAATAATACTGTTTATTGAAAAAATTAATATAGTAATAAAAATATAAATCAAATTATATATCAAAAAAATGTAAAAGAGTAAAGTCATTTTTATCACAGTATTACAAAGATGAAATTATTACAATAGCTTGGTAAGGCCAAGGTAAGTGTGAGAAGCTTTACGGTTAAAGTTTATACCAGTTGACATTTCCCTAAGTCTAACTAAAATTGATTCTCCTGGTTTGAAATACTCTACAATGGATGTGAAACACGAGATTTCTGTTCCAGAAATACCCACTGCACTACATACGGACAGTGTTTCATTTAAATCAGCCGTTATTTTTGTCATAGAAAAACTGTTCTTCTTAGTAGATGACAAATAATATACCTAATAATAAATAAAACTCATTAAGTACAGCTTTCTGCCCCTTTGAAATATACCATGATTATATATCTTTGAAAAATGGTAAAATTGGGCAAATAGGCATTATTAAAAGGATGCAACAGTAAAATTTGGTATCTCAGTTGAGTTTATGAGTAAAAATTGCTCTTTCTGCTTCTCTATTGTAGTAATCATACAGATGAAATAAAGAGATTGTGAAATTTATTTATATTTTGGCAGTTAAAGTTTTTAAAATTGTATTAAAAAAGCTTTTATGAAAACAAAACAGTTTTTATAATAGGATAATTATTATTATTGATACCTACCTTAATTTTTACTACATAACCAAAACTCTTAGTATAAAAAAGTTCTTACCACATTATAATGTTGTATAGTATTATAATACTTATGAGTAAAACAAAGATAAATGATTCAAATGTTGCACTCTTTGGGTGAAAATGTATCAGTAAGGAAATATATTACCTGTATGTAAACTAAATAAAGTCCTGGGTCAACTATTTCTATCAAAGTTCTTCTTGAAGTTAATTTTACAGGAGAATACGAATCAACTGGGAAACTTTTATTCGACAAAATCCATGGTCCCAAGATACCTGTTCATAAAATGTTGGTCAGTATTTGAATTGAAATTCGAAAAATACTACGTTTACACCAGGATAGGAAATCAATGAGGCTTACTAAATCAGTCCAAACACTTAACACAGCAATTATTTTAATGCATTGTCACATTGAAATAGATTATACTAGACTATCATTAACAGTATAAGACACATAGTTAAATTCCCAAAAAAATTTTGTGGAAGAGGCGTAAACGTAGTAAATTACAGATTTACAAAATTATATTGAATGATATTGTACAAACTACCATTTTGTTCAAAATCTATATTTGGTTGAGCCAAGTAGAACAAGCACATATTTTGAACTAGAAATAAGAAAATTAAATTAAAAATATCAAAACAATATCCATGTTTGAAAAAAAAATATAAAATTACATTTTGTAGACTTGGTAGATCTGGTGTGTCTAGTATTTAAATTTTTCAATTTGGAAAAATCAAAATAAATTTCATTTATATCACCTTCAGTTAAATCAGTCTTTGAAGATGTTTTAAGTATGCATAACCTTTCGTTTGAATGCATAGTTTTCAAATCGTCAACAACATGATAAATATATACAACTAAGGATAGCACCAATAAATTAACAAATATCACAGTAATATCTTTCTTCTTCAGATAATAGTTATTATTATTCATTTTATTCATCGTTCTCTTTATCTGTAAAATCTTAAGTTCAAAATTAGGACAATAGCAATATGTAACGCTGTAACACAAACTTAAGTTGAAATTACCTCAACAAGAAACACAGTTCACTAAAAGTTACTTTAAATTAGCCCTGCAGGCTATAATTTCACAACAGAATTTTAATTACCTATAAGTTGAGTTAATTAATTGAATATTGCACTATTGCAATGATGTAGGTACGACATTAGCCATCATAATAGGAAGGCATCATAAATTCGCACGTAATATATAATTATAATAATTATATAGAAAAAATTAAATGTATAAATAACAATAAAAAAAAATAATATTATTTAACATCGTAAAAAAATAACAATACTAACAATAGCAGTATAATAATACAATAGTTATTATTATTAGTAGTTAATTTCAATATTTTATCATTATATATTATTATTTATTATCAGAACACTGCGATCGGTAAGGCGATTTTCGCGCCATTTGTATTGTGTACCTGCAATCAAGATGGATATTATATTCATTGTCATGACTAAGTTTATCCACCTTGCCTACAATAAAATAAATTGCACCGGACATTCGGAGTATCGGACACGGGCACATGACAGTAACAATAGCGATAACAAATAACATTTCAAATTGTTTATCTATCGATAATTGGTCTTAACCACGATTTAAGATAGTACTATCTTAAATCGTGCTTAACAGGTAGGTTAAGTTATACCGGGTATATTGTATATAACAGGTAATAATACTTCTTTCGTTCCAGGCATTTGTTCCATAAAACGTATAAAATAAATTTAGTAACTACCTATATTATTTATAACCAATGGTATCCACTTGCCAGTTGTAATAGGCCCTCATAATTCACGTGTCCCTAAATATTTAAGTACTTTAAACTTATTAAAAATTAAATTACAACTTTCAAGTACATAATAATATGAAGACACCAAAATACAGGTAAATTGTTCCAACTATATTTAACCTATTAGTATCAATTAGTATGTATTACCCATAATTTATTCATATAATTTCGTAAAATTCGTGTAAATATCAATGTAATATTGAATACAGAAAACCGTTCAGTTACGAAATCTTATAAATTAATATTTTAAGTTATTAGAATCATCCTGTACATCGTACGAGTGAATACAATATACGAGTGCATACGACGTATACAATATATTGTTTTGAAAATAAAAATAATAAGGCAACAGCTGTGTAGTAGGTAAACATAGTGAAATAGTGAATAAGTGAAGAGTAGGTAGGTAAATATAAATCAACGGTTGTTGGCACATAATTATTATATTATACAGAGTGATTCAGAAAGGATGCTCACCCATTGTTTCTTATACATTTCAAAATCTGATTTTTAGAATTTTTATTTTTATTTTTTTTTTTTTTTAGAATTTTACTTACTTAATATGTAAGTACTTATGCAGTTACTTTGATATTTTATATATTTCTAAAGGAGTGACCCGTATAGAGATTCCAACTTCTATTTTACATCAGAAAATATTTTGAAAATGGTTATGTATTAAAATATAACTTTTAACGAGTAGGCACCTAGTTTTTCAGTTATTTAATAGGGTGTATTAAGAATAATAGTTCCATGATATATTAGGTTTAGACTTTAGACAATATTGTAATATTATTATTACAATATTGATACATACTTATTGTGTTTTGAAATTTATAGTAATTGTATTCCACTATTTTATGGGATTCTTAAGAATCTGAATTAGCTTTCGGTCACTATTCATTATTATATTATACTGTGTAGTATTTTGTTTTGTTCATCGTGAAAATTATCTTATTATTCTTATTTATTCGTAAAATTGACGCATTAAAAATTATACCCATGTTATACTTATTGTTGAAAACATATTTTTTTTACGAGTGGCCTTATATAATGACTAATGACTAATGAGTAATGTTACGTATTGACGTTCCTATATAAAACATTAAAACACTTTACCTATGATATATTATTATATTATACGGTTTGTTTTTAAGTGCACCTCGACACCACCTCCAATCATTCAAAATCATGACGTCACAATACTCATCTCCATGACTCTTTATTATTATTCTCATTATATGTATAATAATAGTTAGTATAGGTACATAAATATTATCTAGCTTTTTCAAAAAAAGCGTAACGTAAACATTATTATGAAAATAAAATATAACGATTCAAGGAGTCTATAATTAACATATCTAGTATATTATGCAGTATAAAAAGAGGAGGGGCTCAGGAGAATGATTAAGTTAGGTTGATTGAAAGCCAACAATAAAAGTTATCATGCAAGCATATTTATTTCCAATACTTATACCTATTTAAAGTCAACATTAGGTGTTTAAAAATTAAAATTAATAAGCAAATTAATATAGAGTATAATATACAGTAGATGTACACTATTATTTCGATAGGATACCAACTCCTAAATATTTAAATAATATAATGCTAGAAAAAGAAAAGAAACTTGTAGATAGCGACAATCGCCTCGAAATGATGTGTGATAGTAACGCTTGATGTTTAGTATAAGATTTATAATTTATATAGGTACTTAATGATGAATAATGAATCTAAATATATATGTAAACAATAATATATATGGTATTTGAATTAAATTTTTTAATTTTATAGACGAATTGTCTAATGATTTTAAAATCATGCAATACTAGGAATATGTTATAGTATACGTCATAGAGTATAGGGGAAAATATATGATTTTATTAAATTATATTTTATACATACATATTTAAAAAAATGTGGACAAGTAGGTACTGCTGTTCAGTATTATAGGTATCGAGTGAGTCACCGTATAAGTGTTAGTTTAATTCAATAATGTATCATTGTATAATGTACAAATTAAAAACAATTCTGAGTGGAAACGATGTGTCATGCTAGGATATTTAGTATCATACTATAGTTAAATATCCAGACTTCGCCCGTGTGTAGTTTTTTGTTTGTGGCAAATCCTATATAGTAATACTCAATATAAGTGTAGGACGTAGGTATCTGAGTTTGAGTGTACCTCATTTCAGGGACAAGTCGGTGTCAGTTTTCTTAGCTTTGTGAAATAATTCGACCTAGGTGGGCAACCGCAAGTCGAGGATTAGATTTAGCACTTGCCACCTAGTTTATTTTTTAAAGTGGTTTAAACTACCTACTCCCTAAACTTTTCTGACATCCCTAAAACAATCTCTGAGATTTTTGTCAAATTCAATTGAGTAGTTTTTGAGTACATAATACATGTTATTGTATAATTATTTTATAAATTAGTATACAATACTATACATATAACAGGTACATTTGTTTTTAAGATATAGTTTCTTTATTGGAGACCATCATAAGGGCGACAATTTGATGCATGCTTGTATGCCTGATCTGCCCGAGTACCCTATAGCAACCATTTATAAATACAAAAAATAATACTAATTTCTATTATTATTATACAAATATGTAACCAATGACAACCATTTAAAAAAAAAAAGTTTCAATTTCCACCGTGGATCTTAAATTCCCTATTTAATACAGAAATTAAATTATTTATTAAAATGAAAATATTAATTATTAAATATAGTGATACTAAGAGCTAATAATAATAAGGATTATAAAGAGACGTTATAAAGACGTACAAATCACAATATTTTTATCAATAGATTATAGAGCTGTGAATCCCTCATGATAGTGGTTGCCGTAGAAATAATATTGTGCTGCAATTACTGCATACAAGCTACCTATTATGGGCTATGATAATTAATTTTTATAACTAACCGCCAGTTTTAAAAATTAATGACGTATCTAGTTAGATAGTATACAAGATAATAAACGGCACCGCTGTAAATTTTTTTTCGTATTTCAAATCAAATTATTTTCAACATAAATATATATAGTTTAAATAAAAAAAATGTTTAGTATTTTTTTTTTTAATGTAATGATAAAGGTCCTGTGCCCCCCCCTCAAATATTAGACATAATTACGCCACTTCATATTAATATTGCTATTAGTTATAAATAATAATATTAATAGGTATAGGTTTAATTCATTTTTGCAACTTTAAATGCTTATTTCGCTTACATAATGCTTATATCGTGTTTATGTATCTTTAATATTTTTGAATAGCTATATAATAACGACTTATAAGTAACCTTGTATTACATTTTTAAACGTTTAAATCAAACGAATAATTTTCTATCGATATTTATAGAAAACAAACTAAAACAAATTGAAGACAATCCAAATGAAGACGGTCTTACTTTTTTGTAACCAAGGTTACCAAACAATTATTGTATGGTAACCTAAATTAGTGAGTGAGTGTATATAAATACCACTCACTCACGCACTCACTCACTCCCTCGTTCATCACTACATTTCTAAAATTACAAAACTTATGAACGTGAAATTTGGAATAGTGGTTCCTCTAATGATCTTTTTAATGATCTTATTAGAATTTTTTTCCGATATCCGCATTTTAAAGGGGTGGTCAAAGAGAGATCTTAAGATTCACGGTCGAAATTGAATTTTTTTTTGTTTATAAATGGTTGCCATTGGTTGTAGATCATAATTGAAATAGTAGAAATTATTACTAATTTTTTTTCTACATAGGTAAATGGTTACCTATATGGTTACTCAGACAGATCAGTATATTGTATATAAGCCCAAAGCATGCATCAAATTGTCGTGGCCTCATAAAAAACTAAAATCTTAAAACTAAATGTATGTTCAGAAATGTAAGCTTATAAACTCAAATACTACTCAATTGAATTTAGTTGAGTACTTTAAAAATAGTATATCATTATAAAAAAAAATTCGTATTTTTCTTTTTCTCGAATATTTTAAAAAAGTACTAAGAATTTTCAATTTTAATATCTTTGCAATAGTATGAACTAGATCCAATTTTCTACCAGAAATCTTCATCGAAGTTGATTATCAAACCATTTTTCTACTATTGAAAACAGACTAAAAAATCTGTTTACCAGACAAAAAAAAACATTTACATGAAGTGAAATGTACATAAATAAAAGTAAAAACACACAATTTTATCGTAAAATCAATACTAAATCTATATAATTACTTATTATAATTATTTGGCACCTGTAACTGCAAGGGCGCCCATCAGGGGGTGCAAGGGGGTGACATGTCACCCCCCTAGAAAAATATTAATTTTACTTATGATGTACATAATATAGGTTTTTTGTCAATCGATTACGCATACGTCGTAACTCGTAATACTGTGCCGATCAATCAGCTACAAATATATATTATTTAGAAGAGCTAATCGTCAAACTCATCGAGCTAATTACAGTGAATGTACTCCATATGACTACTTCAGAGTATCTTTATACATCCCATACTTGGATTCAAGTGAACATAATGAAACGCCATTCAAGTTGGGTGCATTTATTCCATCTGAAATGATCCAAATTGACAAAAAAAAATTTAATCTTATACTTGAAGAAGTTCAAAATTATTTTCAAATTGAAAATTTAATACCTTGTGGATCAGCTTGGTACAGTTATTGGGAAAATAAATCAAATAAAATAAATTCAAAAGAGCTGGAAAATATTAATATTTCTCATCTTCTAAAAAACGAATGTGATTTTTTCCCAGAAGTAAAAAAATGTCTTATCATCTTTTTAACAATTCCGCCTACAACATGCACGGTTGAGAGGTCATTCAGCACATTAAGACGTGTAAAAACTTGGACAAGAAACACTATGGGAGAAAATAGGTTGGATGGACTGTGTATGCTCAGTGTTCATAGACAAAAAGTTCATCACGACATTAATTTTGTTGAAAAAGTTATTGAAAAATTTGGTTTGAAAAAACACAATTTACAGTTAAATAAATTTGTTTGATTTTTAATTTTTTGGTTGTTTATTTTATGATTGTCACCCCCCTAGGTTTTGACGGATGGGCACCCTTGCCTGTAAGTAAATACGAGAACCGAGAATACATTTTTTTTCCTTAGGTTAGGGGACAAAAAGTTTAACACGCCACTACACCGATACATATGACACTATCACTATATATATATATTCTATATAAATAAAAATGAAATGCGCTGTACGTTGGTAATCGCATCATTTGAGAACAGCTGAATCGGTCTTTTTTTTTTTTAATGTTTGTCATAGCCCGAATAAGGATTTTACAGAAAGGAAAATAGAAAAGTTTCCCGGAAAATTGGAAAATTTGGGAAAAACTGAGAGTGCTTTTTTGACTGACTGACTGATCAACGTAGAGCCTATAAATTATGATAGCTCGATCCGTAACACCACGTAGGAAAGAATATTTTCCAAATTTTGAATTTTAAAGAGTAGCTCCCACAAGGACTTCGATATTTACGAAGGAAATTGAACATTTTTTAAAAATGGTTGCTATATGGTTTCTTGGGCAAATGAGGTATAAAAGCATACGCATTAAATCGTCGTATGGCCTTGAATAATTGTAATAACAAAAAATTATAATTAAATCAAATATGAGAGTATTGTTTGTACCAGCTTATATACTCAATAAAACTACTTTACCGATTTTGTGAAAATTTTAAAATTGTTTTTAGAGATATCAGGAAAGTTTAGAGAGTATTTGAAATTGCTCAACTAGGTAAGATTTATTCGAAGTGCTATATACAATTCGCCACAGGCGAATATTGTCCATCTCAGTCAACTTACGTATAGTTCAGAATGTGAGGCGTGCACCGACACCGATTTACCTGTAATTGCGTTAACTGAGGCTCACTACATCCAAGATACGTCTATAGCTTATATTATTATTCTAATAGGTGGAAATATGATATAATACTATAATATATAGGTAATATAAATTGTTTTACAAATATATTTATAAAAAAACAAATCATTGGCATGGGAAACATTGGCCCGCCGGGTGGCACAGCTAATTTCTAACAAATAAAAATAAAATTTATGTTTTAACTTTTGAATATTTTTAATATAGATTACCTATATGTTTTTGGGCTAAGTACAATTTTTTTCCAACCAATTTTCACAACTCTGATTTTTATATTCCTTTATTAATTGCAATAGAAACGCAGATCAACAATAAAAAAAAAAACTAATTTAATTGAATTCTTACCAAATTTACCATTCTATTAGATAGTTTTTCACTGCACTATACCCCAAAGTATAATATCAATGATTCCTGAATTTTCCTTGCAGAGGAAAAATATCTAGAAGCATGCTACTTATAATATACACGAAAATATTGTATTAGTAGGTAGTTACTTTTTTAATCGCGGGCGGGCCATGGTTAGACATTTTTGGAAATGGTAAATATTTCACTAATAGTGTAGGTATATTAACTATATATATATAGATAAAATATTGTTTGACAAAATGCTGATTTAGAAATCGGAATCATTCACATAGTGGGAGCCAGAAGGCTGACCCCTGGCCCTCCTAAAAGTTCACTTATGATTATCGCGAACGTCTCTACACAGCGTCATCGGTATCTTATTTTAGTTATATAATGTCACATTTATAGGTTATACATACCTAATCTATGTAACTATATAAGATGTGCTAGATTATCAACTATTTTGGTGTTATAGATGACGCGATTACATAGGTCATTATTATTATTACAACTGCTATTATTACATTTATCGCATTGCATTGCAAATAAACAAAACCTATTATTTTATATTTCTAAATACAATTTATTTTGGACTGTTGTAGTACCAAAGATTATCTCGAAAAAGAATAATGTCATGACAAAAAAGTTACCTGTGTATAAGGACAAAATTGGTTAAGTAAAAAAAACGCACTTATATTATAGTTATACATTTATAAAAGTCGTGATATCAATGCCGTAACACTACAATCGATATATTATAACAAAAATCAAAAACTACTCTACACTCATAAATCATGAATTACGATGAATTATATTTTCGAGTTCCCTACATACTATCTATCGGCTATCCATACATGTGTAATAGGTGTTATTAATGCTGACAATACTTAATACTATACTTATACATAGCTATACATGGATATAAATAATTAGGTATATATTTTTGAAGGTAAAATTTAAATTTGATAGCTCTCAATTACTTGAACAATCATTAGAAATTATTGCAGTCCATATATACATAAACACATTTATAAGTTATAAACTGTTCCTAAATATAATATAGTACCTATTTACAGACACAAATTATAGGTGATATCGCAGTTATCTGAAAGCTGAAGTAATATTACATACCAATTCGTAGGTTTGATAGTAAAAGTCAAACTTGAACAACATCTAGTATTTAATAGAAGTAATCCGAATCCGATGTTGTAATTTGTTTAGATTTTTTTTTTGAGATGTCCATAATCTGTATTACAACTATTAAATTTATTTCACAATTCACAATATTTGTAAATTGTGTGTGCCGTGAGGCGATAATGGTACCTAATACTAGTAATACTGCAGATGATGCTTGACAGGCGCGGTAGCACCAGATGCGAGTCGTAGAACCGGTTGTAAACTCGTAAATTAATAATTTTTCCATATACATCTGAAATAGAACTATGGAACAAAAAAACGATAATTGGTTTTTAGAAGGTAGCTCTTTTTTTAAATATTATTCAATTCTACTTTGAAGTTAGTAGGTACACCTATGACCTGCACATGTAATAATTCGGTCAAATGTTTTGTACGTTGTACATATTTCTTTAAAAAAAAAAAAACAATTTGATTTGCATATATTATATTATGTTATTGCCAGCATAAAATGGATTAAAATCAAATGTCAATAACACACCTGAGTTCCATTAGTATAAGTAGGTATTAACTATTAATACCTACATTAAATATTATTTCATATTTTGATATACCTACCTATGTTGTATATATAACGGGTAAGAACAAATTGTGGAGAATATTATTCCCGTGGTCATTGGTTAAAAACTGAGCAAATATGATTTTATACCTTGTAACTTGTTTAGCATTGATTTGACAAGTAACAGCACAATATATTATACATACGTACCTATACACAGGGCTTTTCCCAGCGGCGGTGTGGGGGGGGGGGTGTCCCGCTACGATATTTGGTCAATTGGTACATATTTTGATATTGAGCCGCCGAGTCGGCAGTTTAATAATATAATATTTTTAAAGACAAAAAAAAACATTTAATTTAAATTAATAAATTAAATTATTATAGCTTATATAATGTATTAAAATACGTATGATCATGATTTTATGTAGGTACAATACCATTGATTATAAATACTAGTATATTTTGTGTAATAACTACAAGGCTCCTAATATATTGTTACAATAATAGTTGAAAAATATTAAAATTACATAGTCACAATTATTTTTATAAGCACTGTAAGTTCGAATTTTGACAAAATATGAAAAATCACCAAATTATTTTGAGTTAGAATTCATAACAAATCTTCTTTTTAAATCTAAGATTTGAAAATTCAATACAAGATTCATAAGTTTGTCTATCATTATCAAATGAAAAATGTCTACCGGAAAGTCAAATTAAATTTTTATGAGCGTTTGAAGTTTAAATTTTTACAACATTAGACACTCGATTCCTCATTAAGCAATATTCTTATTTTACTATAATTCAAAAACGAATAACTGTAGATACTTGAAATTTATTCCATATATTTATTTTTACCAATTCCTATACCTGATAATATTTTCAAAATATTTCGACTCGTTTTGACCTGTTTACAGAAATTTTCAATTTTTTTAGTATTTCTATAAATGTCAATAAAATGTTATTTATTGTGTCAAAAAGCGTTGTAATACAAGGCTCCTGATAGATGGATAGAATATTAAAAATACAAAGGTAACATTTTTTTTATAAGCATTTAAAGTTCGATTTTTTACAACATTTATCATGAAAATTTAAAAGTGATTTTGTGGTTAAAAATTTATAAAATGTTCAACTTTTATACCTAAGGATTTTCAATTAAAAAAATTGGTTATTCTGCAATCAAAAATCTCAAAAATGTTAATGTATAATAAATAAATTATGAAACAAATTTCTATACCACTTAACTTTGTTTTGAATGATTATTGAAAAATATTTAAACTCGTATATTAGTCCATATACAAAGCAATTATTTATTTAGACGGATTTGCTGTATCTATATGTATAGTTAACACGGCGATACCACCACAGAAAATAAGGATGCTATGCATTGGACTCTAGGAGTCTAGGCAGTGGCGTAATTGTGGGGAGGAAAGGGGGGGGGAACTTGCTCCCTAGGTATTTTTGTGGAAGCGCAAAAATATCATTTTGGTATTAACTTTTTAACAATATGGGTAACCACTAACCACTACCTGCTACCTACAGTTTGTTTTTAAACGATAAAATAAGTTTGAAGACAAAACCGGAGGTCAGAGTTTTGATTATGATAAATACTGAATAATTTATATTGCCCTCTCAAATTTGTATCCAGTTACGCCACTGAGTCAAGGACTCAGTGGTGGACTACTGGGCCACCGGGAAACAGAGAAAATCTCCGTTGGGCTGCTATTCGTATATTTTAATATAGCATATAGATATTATGCTATACAGTGTGTTTCTTTTTAAAGGTAACACTAAATAATTCTGTCCAGTGCCATCAGATTGTTATGCGGTTTTTGGAAGGGAATAGGGAATACATAAATACACATTTATTAATGATTTTTACATTTTTAGATCTTTCCGTGTGCGCATGCGCAATCAAACTTGCATTTTTTTAAATGGCAACAGGTATTTTGAATACCAAATTCAGGTAGACCGAATTTTTTTAAGTCAATTTGATTCTTTTTACCATTGCTCTAAAATCAAAATTGACCAAATGACAACGAGTTAAAGTGTCTATTGAAATTATTGCATTTTTCAAAAATCATACTAGAATTTTATGAATTATTATAAAATTTCAAGTATTTTTTTTGTATCTGTATGTTTGAAGACAATATTAAATCTTTTAAATTTAATTTTGAGGAATTTCATAATAATTCATAAAATTCTAGTATGATTTTTGAAAAATGCAATAATTTCAATAGAAACTTTAACTCGTTGTCATTTGGTCAATTTTGGTTTTAGAGCAATGGTAAAAAGGATCAAATTGACTTAAAAAAATTCGGTCTATCTGAATTTGGTATTCAAAATACCTGTTGCCATTTAAAAAAATGCAAGTTTGATTGCGCATGCGCACACGGAAAGATCTAAAAATGTAAAAATCATTAATAAATGTGTATTTATGTATTCCCTATTCCCTTCCAAAAACCGCATATCAATATGATGGCACTGGACAGAATTATTTAGTGTTACCTTTAAAAAGAAACACACTGTATATACGAAAAAATGTGTATCTACATTTATCGAATTGCAACTAATAAGAAAATCGTTCGATGAAAAATAATTTATTGGCAGGTGAAGATCAATAAATTGTCGTACAAATTTAAACCTTTTTTTTTTAAGGTAGAACATTTTAAGAGGGATCTTATGTTCAATTTTAAATTCTTAGGTATAAAAATAAAAAAATTATGTATTTCCAACAAATTTTCAAATTGTCATGATTTTGACGAATTTTGTCAACATTGTAACTTCAGGATTCAAATACCTACTCATAAAAAAGTACTTTGAATTTACGCTCAACTTCTTTTAAAATTACAACAATAACAACTTATGAGGAACCTTGTTGGTACTTATTACATTTTTAAGTATTTTACTGATTGAACATTTTTTTATTAAAAAAAACCTAATAAAAATCGTAAATTTCTGATGCATACAGGTTTTAAGTAGTTAAAAAATAATCAAAATATCTTGAAAACTTTATGGTGTGTATAAAATAATAATATAAACATAAGGTGAATAAATCATGATTATTATTTTTTCTAAAGTTTGACCAAAAAAATATAATCGATTTTTTAAAAGACCGATTTTGAGTAAAACTTCCCATTTATCCTTGATTTTGGTTATTGTTTTCCATAGACGCTTTGAACATTTCTGGGAATTTTCAATTTTGACAAATGCACCAACTAGGTATATTCACTTATTCTTACCACAAAAGGTATTGATGTTGAAAATCAACTAATCTTTTTTTCGACTTCTTGTCGTGTCCAAAGATACAAAGAAACCCAAATAATTGTAAATCCCTCTGCTCAGAATCTAAAATATTATATTATACAATGTTGAAAGTTTTGGATACAAAAATTGTTAAATGAAGTGCGATGACTGTAACTAAATTAGGGCCGCTTGGACGTGATTTTCGCAGGCGGATTTTTTCCACCAGTAGACCACTGCAACCAAATAGGTGTACCTACATATTACAATAATTCTACAAATTATTTTTTAAAAATCATTTAAAGACGACTGAGGCAATTCCTCTGGTAACCAGTTCAATGGATCACTCTGTATACACTATAATAGCAGGCTTAGTGTATTTAACCTTAATGCGTTTAAATAGTTATCAACAAATAAAAAGATATATAAAAACACTACGTCATGATATATTATATACGTATATATATAATAATATAATAGCTACGTGGTTATATAATTATGTGTTTTAAGTCTTCTAAGTCGAGACCGTCTGAGGACCTATACAGGCGCTGCAGGACGAACAATGTATAATTATAATAAGCGCCGAGCTGTAATAATCACTAATAAATCCCACTTTTCTATAGGTAGGTACCTATTAAGTGCCCACTAATTACAATAAGCTAGCTACGGATCTATTATTTCTTATAATATACGCGTACCGCGTCTATGTCATAATCATCTATATTTTCTATGCTTTGGTTCGTGTAATTTTGGGTAATTTTTGGCGATATGATTTTATGAAAATTAAACATATCTGCGTATATACGGTGTTTAGTTGTATACGTCTTGTAGGAATACAGGAGATTCAATACGATACCAGCGCATAATAATTAAACTATTATCATAATATAATGTTCTTGCCGACATGTCGTAAAAATGCACGAACTATACTGGAAAATAATTAAACAACCATATAAATAATATAAAATAGTTGGATAGCACCTTCGAAATCGCTAAGTCGCTTGTTTATCGATATGTTGTATAATAATATAGGTAATATTTAATAGGTAATAATATCTATTCATACTTATTTACTACATCTATATAGCTAATTCCACGACAGTTGACGTTAAGCAAAATTTAATTTTTAACACTCCAGTATAATTATATATTATAATAAGTGTTAACCTTATATTTTATAATACATTATATATTATTTATAGATACCATTATTTTAATTGCTTAACATAAAATATAATATCTATATTTTTAATTGTTGTTAATTTATCTGAATTACGTGTGTTGTTACATGAAATGTATATAGGTTCTATATAGGTGTACCTTATATACTGGGTATTTAAAATTTTGTAGGATGCGATTTCTGTTGAGGTCGTACAGGATCTTCTAGCAGTTCAAACAAAAAAGGGGGTCAAGTGGATGTCACTCCACTGTACAGTAGGTTACAAGTAGGTCACTGTATAATGGATGGTATTAAATTTGAATTCAATGATACATTGTATACGAAAAACGATTCTGAGCGGAGACGCTATGTCAGTCTAGGATATTTTAAATTATATTGATATTGTTATTATACGTTAGCTGGTAAGTTGAATTAATATTATTTATATTATTTAATTATTAACATGAAATTATCAGTGATGTTGGAAAAATATTATAATTATATACTTCTACTCGTTAAAATTAATTTTAATATGTAATTCCGTCCAAATTTGAACTTAAAATGTCTGTAAAAAATAACTGTGTTTATATATTTTTTAGATTTTTTGATTACAGTATGTACTATTTATTAGAATCTTTGTTTTAAATTTTCAATCCTTAGTTATAAAAACTGTCCATTTTATAATTGTTTAATAATTAAACAATATTATTAGTAATAATAATTATTATAATAATAATTAGTAATTAGTAATTAGTAATTATTATTATTGTAATTATTACAATGATTGATAATTTTCAAATGCTTATAAAAAAAATTTGTGACTACGGATTTTTAATATTTTTCATATATTATTGTATAATAATATATGAGGAGCCTTGTATTAAATTTTCAAGTTTTTTTACTTGTCAAATAAAGTTTTATAGAAATCTATAATAAAAAAAACCTAAAAAAATTGGAAATATAAATTGTCCGTATAAACAGCACAAGATTAATCAAAATATTTTTAAAATGTATTATGGTATATAAAAAATGCGCTAATATAAACATTCAGTCAAAATTTCATGTATCTATGGTCATTTCTTTTAGAGGTACCTATACCAAAAACCAAAATCGATTTTGTCGAAAATTGGTTTTCCGTATAAAAATTCCCGTTTTTTCCTTAATTTTTCATTTGTTTTTCACGGCGCTTTTGAAAACTACTGGTAAATTTTCACTTTTGACTCCCTAAACTACCAACAAGATTCACTTTCCTATCAGAAAAGGTACTGTTGAAAATAATCGAAGCATTTTTACTGTCCTAAAAGGTGATGACAGACACAAAAATAAAAATGAAAATAAAAAAAAACACACATCATTGTAAAATCAATACATTCATCGCTCCGCTCAGAATCTAAAATATTGGCCTGCTTAAATTTTGGGACGACCTCTATAAAAAAAACTCAAATGGCGCCACTGCAGTACCAACTGATGACAGACACAAAAAAAAAAATAAAAAAACACACATCATTGTGAAATCAATACATTCATCGCTCCACTCAGAATCTAAAATGTAATTTTTAAATTGAATATGTATAGTACTATCTAAACGTATGGATAGTAAACATTTTTTAATATAAATCATTATTAACACATTTACAAATTTCAACTGTTGCTTAATATTTTTAAGGATAAAAAGACATAGGTGTACATAATTTATACTCGTGAGGGGTAGGTAAAGGTAATAATATGTACCTACTATTATAGAAGTTAAAATGAAAATAGTTATTTACTTTAAAAAAAAAACTACATAGTAATGCAACGCAAACATCAAATATCCATTATATCCATTAGTTATTATATAGATATGCAATTTAGTAATTACTATATTTTATACTTATGGATTATTTAATGAACGCTCTCATATTATTATGCGTATTAATTCAAAACCATAATAATTATCCGTTTCAAAAACGTGAGGAAATAGTGTATGTTTTGCACGAATTTTCGAAGATATTTAAGCAATACAGTATATGTATAAAATAATATAATATGAGTGATATATACATAATATATAAGTATAGAACACTGCAGGTGTCTTTACACTTTTTATTGAATAATTCACGAACTGATTGGCAATTACATATACCTACCTATATATTATATTCACAAACGGGTTGGTTTAGTTAGTATATAATAATATATACATAAATATATAATATATATAAATGAAAAACATAAAAAATATAATATATATAATATGCATTAAAGCGTCAGTACTGCGACGACCTTTATTGTAATGTATGCCCGTAAGTCAAAACAACTATAGGTAACTTACGTTGTGTTAGCAGTATAGGGACCTATGTATACACGAATCGCACTATGTGCAGTTGTAGTTATGGCATTATAATGATTATAGTGTCTTATCGATTTAACTGCAATTTGTTTTGAGAACTACCTCTTTCACGTCTTCTTCCCACAGTTAAAACAATTAATAAAATTAATACGTACCCATAACTGGCATAGCTGGTACATAATATATATACACACAGTGACGGTGATGGGTATCATATTATACGTGCTGTATATTATGTGTATACGTCTAAAACATCTCCGCTCGGTCTCGGTGGTATATTGCTGTTGCCCAATAACGAGTGTGCAGGGTTATGTCTTATTATTTTGCCGCTGCAGCAGCAGACCGCGATTTACGGAGTAGGCAAAACGGGAGAGATTGTCGTGGCCATAAAATGTTTATAAGCGACCGTTTCGGCCATCTAAAAATCAGTATTGATCCGACGAGCTCATCCGACAGTCACCATCATATTATATTATACCAATATAATAACAACCGTCGTCGTAGACAACATATTTTCTCAGTTCCACCTGCAAAAATCATGTCTGGAAATAAGATTTTCGCTGGAATAACGGCCCTGTTGATGGTCGCGGTCTGCTCTGCGCAGACGGTGCAGCCAGCACCGGTCCAGATCGTTTCGTCATCGCCTCCAACGTTGTTGCCACCACCATCTCCTTATTTCAACGGCTTCAGACCGAACGGTGCGTACCCGCAGCAGTACATCGGCGGACCGCAGCAACAATTCAACGGCGTGCTGCCTCCACAGTTCATCGGCGGACCCAACGTCGCTCAGCGATTCTACAACAACGGGCAAAACCCTGCTTACAACGGACAGTTCGTGCCGATCTTACAGCAGTCGTTCGACATCTCCCCGGAGGGCAGTTACACTTTCGGGTGAGCCATGGGTTTTTGACTATATTATAACCTAATATACCTATGGGTAGGTACTATAATGTACCGCATAACCATATCATACTATATTACATTATAAGTTATAATAATATATACTCGTCGGGTGCACGGTTTACAGTTACCAGTCCGCCGATGGAACTCAGAGACAGGAATCGGGAAGTCTGAGATATCCGGCCGTACAAGGATACCCGCCAGTGATGGCCGTCCAAGGATCGTACTCCGCGATAACTCCAGAAGGTACCTAAGTGCACATACATATACTATATAATAACACGCATAACAATTAATACGTTGTAGACCCGTGTATATCGTTTAATTTTTATTCGATTTACTCTCCTCGCGGTCGACACGAGTGCAATCCATCGGAATTTGTGGGCAACAACCTATGTAGGTAATGAAATAAACAACAGTCGATCTAAATTCTAAACGAATACCTACGATGAGACTCAGAAGCAGTCGATCGACGATGATACAACGATATTAGTGTATCGACAGCGATTGATTAGGCGGTAGTTTCGAAGAAATACAATTCGAATGTTTGTCACTTTTACTTCTCGTTTCCGCTATACCGCCGTTGTAATAAAATATATAATACCATGGTCGCATTGTAAACCGAACAATATTGTATACAAAGTACAAGATACGCCTACTCACTTGTCGGTTCGACAATGGAGATGGAGCGCACAACACTAAAATATTATATCATATATAGGTACCTATATTACATTCATATCTATTATGAACAAGATTTGGGTTTGTATAATGATATTATACTATATTATCGGTAAAGTTATTACTAGCCATCGTTAAACATTAGGTACAATTATACTGAGGCACAATAGGTACATAATATACGTACCTAGGTATTAGACGTGCAATATATTATATAAGTCGCAAAATTACCTATAATATGTATTTAAGCTTTCGACAAATCAATCGTCATATTTTTCTAGCGCGAATGATATACATACCTACATAGTACATAATATATATAGGCATTCGAATTTATAATTTTCACACTAAAATATCTTTTTATATATTTTAATTGTATACCTACCTTCCGTCTTACATTAGTATAATGATTAATTTAAAATTATTTCAGGAATTCCAATTGAAGTTTCGTACGTAGCTGATGAAAATGGATACCAGCCAACCGGACCTGGAGTCCATCCGGCCATTCAACGAGCAGTAGCCCAACAAGTGGCCCAAGCCAAACTAGAACCACCACAATTCAACAAATAATAATGCCTATAATGACTTACGTGTAATAATATGATTCCAATCCCGATATTTGTAAAAAAAATTAATTAAAGTCCAATAAAGCGATGTGTACATTGAAAAAAAAACAATTTGAATGGTTATTTTATTTCTAATTCCTGATCAGTTTACAGTATGTTACAATAGACTGTGCAGTAATTGTGTTTAAAATAGTATTATATGAACAAATTAAAGAGCTACAAAAGAATAGAAAAAAACATTTTAAATTATACTTAGTATTATAATATTTAAATTGACGTGTCTCGTGTTGGAGTGGGGTGCTTAATATATAGCTAAATCGGTCAATTTTATTTTATTTGTTTGAATCTTCTGACCCTCACAACTCACTGTTTTAGCCTTAATAGTTAATATTCACTATATATATATATGGGTATCTACATAAATAAATTTGAAAAAGACTTTAATACAATGGAAATTATCAACATACATAATTTTATATTATGTCCAACACTATATATATTAAACTTGGTTCTTCAAGTATTATACGTTAAATACATTATAGTTATATTAGTTGTTCATTTATATATCTAGTTTATTTTATTACAAGCAATTCCTGGATTATTCATACCTTGTCATGATGAATCTGTTTTGTCAAGGCAGAGGCCAACTTGTTATCAAATCAAAAAAAGTAGGTATATAAGTTTCATATGAGGTACCTATATAACTAATAACTAATTCATGGTGATTTTCTGTCTTAGTCTAACACTGGAGTACCTATAATAATGGAGTTTAGACGTGTTATATTTCCAATGTAAAGAGACCTAAACCGATTGATCCAGTGAAACGATAAGAATTCTGAATACCTACTTGAATTTGTCGTCAAGTCTATACTTGAGATCGACTTTTCCACATATTTAGTTTTTTTGATTTTAACTTTTACAAAAATTGAAATATAACAATTTTTTTGTATAATACTTTGAAAATCTAAACATTTTCAGTGCAATCGATTTCTTTTAAATGGAAAAAAAATTAAATGGTTAACATTTCAATTTTCAATGGTTATTAATTATTATTAACGTAATCCTAACCTAAATTAACCAATTGCAAATGGATGGGCCATACCTACAATGCTAAACTTTTCTCAAAATAACAGAAATTATCAAAAAAATCACAGAGAAAGTACAACATTTTTTTTCGTAACATATTTAGCCTATACGACTATATAGTACATTTTGGCACACTTGGCAGAGCTGTATTTGAGTATTCGTATCATGTAATAATTTATTGAATTCGGTATTGATGCAAATTGTAATTATAACATTTAAGCATAATATATTTAAGAACAAAGCTTTATGGATACAAAACAAAAAATAAAAACCGAGGAACTCGGTGTGCTGTATATTATGATTGGATTGTACCTATAGGTACCTCTTGTCCTCGTCATTGAATAGCTCACTGAAAATTGTGTGTTACATATTTTGAATACAATGATAAATCAGTGTACTTAGATCAGTGGTGTACCGATAGGGTGCAGCCGTGCAGGCATGACGGTCAATTAGCCACGGGCCCATGACTTTAAAGGGCCATTCAAGAAATGTCACAAATACAAAAAAATAAATTACCATTATTACAAAATTAAAATGTATAAGATGATCTTTAAAACAAAACAAATCACTCTGAAATTGAATAAATTTACTATAAAGAATAATAACTGACACAAGGTTATATTCTATAGATTATTTTATCTTTTATAGCATATCATCAACGTTGGTGATATTGTAATAATTGTGGAACTATTAGGTTAGGTTATCCTTGTGTTAAAAATGTAGACGGTAGATCATTTTCAGAAAAATTTTATTTTACAGTGCCTAAATCTGGTTTAAAAATCATGGCTGTGTTATATAATTATAATTCAAAAAACCGTGTTGTAGGTATTGCTAGCTACTTGTGGTCCACAGACTTTTTTGGCTGGGTATATGTCAGTATTTTTAAAATATATATCGAACTCATTATAAAAAATAATTCTCCAATAACTTTAATATAAATAATTCGTCTCACAATGCAAATATGAATTTAAATTCGAAAAAAAAATTAACACGCAAGAACTAATTTTTGGTTTGAGATATTTTAATTTGGAAAATTTGTATTGAGATTTCATCCCATTAAAATTATAGTATGAATACCTAAAAAAAATTGATCATATTTAAAAATAAAGGCCCGCTGGATTATTTTTCCACGGGCATTAGAAGTTATAGTTACGCCATTGATTTAGATACTACTTATTTGAAAAATGATTCTGAGGAGACGGGTGTTAAAATTGTTATTCAAGTATTGAAGTATGAATTACATTTAAAAAAAGTATTTAATTTCACAATGGACTGTTAAAAAACAATATATTATTAAGTAGGCATTTATTTTTTAAAATTATATTAGCTTAATTATAATAAAGTAATTCCAAAATAACGGAATAAGTAAAACGAACCATTAAATAAAAAATAAATATAATACGATAGGTACACTTTTTAAAAGTACTACTGCAATAGTCAGACCATATAGGTCGATTCAACTATTTATACAATAGTAGAGTACAACACCTAATTGTCACCGGTAAACAAATGGTTACAAATATTACAATCAATACTAGTATAGGTACTATACACGTCTACATTGATGATATTAGATAACTATAATATTTAATGACAATAGGTACCTATACCTATACCGGCTATACCTACTATTATAAAGCATAATATTATAAAATCGTTGATATATTAATTATCAGCTTGAACTGACTGTTATTATTTTTAGTATAGGTACGATACAGTTTCAAACATATTATGACACACGTAACACCGATAACCAAAGATATTGTTAGTTGTTTGTAAATTATAAATACTTATTATGCCAGTTACTATTTTTGTAGGTATTCATTTTATTTTAAGAAAAATAACATAGGTACCTACAACTTATTATTGTTTAATATTATTTATAATGTTTAATGTATTACTATTATTGCTGCACTAGTGCAATCATTAATGAAACAAATATTTTTTTAAATATTATTCATCTAAAATTAAATACCTATGAGGCTATGCCTAATGTAGTTAATGTTTCATTGGGAGGTACCTTTATTAATAATTTATAAAAATAATGGTATTCTCATTATAGGTAATTATTTTAAACAGGCCATTTTTTTATACGGTATATTTCCCAAAATAACGAAGTCTTTCATGCCTTTCATAGTATAAAATACTTAAAATTAGTTCAATTATTCTGAAATGTCATTGTGTGTATGAAAAATACTAATATACTATGTAATGGTAAAAAGTTTCAAGTACTCCTTCCAGTGGTGCATATTTTCTTAAATAAGTACACCAAAATAACTTAAATCGATCGAGAAAATTCTTTGTTTTTTTTTTAATTAATTATTTCAAAAAAATGTCAACTCCAAACGTTTATAAAAAAAATGTACCTATGTATTTTCTATTTCTGTAAGAAAAACTTACAAAAAGCTTCGTATTACATTTACAAGCTTTTTAACGAAGAAATAAAAATTCTGTCAACATTTTTTTGAACATAATTGGTATATAATAATATATATATATGCCTATAAATAACTAAAAAAGAGCCAAACTTTAAAATTAAATCATACCTATAAAATGGCAATGTTAAAATAAATATTTGACGAACAAGTCCCTACAATCATTTCTTAATAAATCACAAAAAAAAATGTAACTTAATTTGTCAATAACTGCAGGTTTCAGATAAAGTGTTTCACTTTAGTTTTTTCCTGCAATTATTATACAATTAGTACTGACATTACTGGGATTCAGAGTTGTTGCCATCAAAATTTATGGAAGGGGAATGTCATAATAATTTTCTATTCAAAATATCATATTAGCAGACTTCAAAAAAAAAAAATTCTGAAGGTTTGATGTAGGTACTTTAGTAGGTATAAATATTTAAAAACATAAATTATAAAAGTGGGTCACTTTTATCGTTTTTACCCTATTGGCCTGTGTTGACTGTTGAACTATACTTAATATAATGTAACATCACGATCTCACACATCCCACTCCCCAATGAGATGCCCTTTGATATTTGGATATTTCTAGTTTTGACCCACCTGCAATGCTGTAGAGTACCAGCTACTGGATCTAGATAACATTTTCTACCAAAAACTGTCATAATATATTGATATTAGTATATATTATTATACGCTTCACCTATAGGTTTTAGTCACTAATCTAAAAAATATGCAATTTATGGACTAAGTTATTTACGTATACTACGCTTCTAGTATACGGTACCTATATATTATGTATGTATAAAAAAATAGATAAAACTAGGAGAAAACAATATGAGAAGATGATTTGCAAGAAAGTAATATATCAATGACAATGTTTTTATACAGAACTGGTGTAATGATATATGTATATATAATACACCTATATATTATAATATTTATGTAAGCGATGGAAGTTTAATGCAAATTATGTACCTATAATGGATTAGAGTACAGATTATAGGGCTTAAAATGTTTTGTTTGGTATTTAGTATTATATAATATATATATATATGTACGAACGTATATACCTACTTAGCTATCATTGAACACATTACGATTATGAGACAAGACAATACAATCATTATATTATGACTTTGACTTTTTTGAAGTTTAGTATAGTGCGAGCAATATATAGCCATATAGGTAGGCGTAATATAAGTAACCTAGGTATAGGCACTTAATAAAAAATTAGGAGAGCAGGAGAATTAAGAGGACATTAAGGACATATGTTTCAATGTTTCATAATTGATAACTTGATTATGAAGATTAATATTGCGACGTATACCTACAAAATATCAAAATGTAATTTCATTGGAAATAATTTGTTTAAAAATGTAAAAACATTTTATTTTGGACATTTTTAACTGAAAAAAAATATATATATTATATATGCGAATAGGTATACAGTTGATTTGTGATTAGAATACTGAGTGAAACTGAACATTTTAAATAATATACTTTTAAAATCACTGTGTTTATTGCTATTCGTTGAGAATCAATATAATATAATAGTTCCCTCGAACCAATCAAAGTTTAAACTACTACTTAGCAGTGGATTATATAGATGTCTAAGTAGTATGTTTAACGTATAAATTTACCTGTATGGCACTTATATGAGGCACTTATATTGATAAATTATAGCTATCGATTATTTTACAATTTAAATAATTTTTTTATTGACCATTTAATATTACTATAATATTATGACTAATATTTTAACATCGTAATGTTGAACACTTAAACAATTGATGCATATGCATAAACGATAAACATGGTACCTAGGTAGGATACATGTTTCAACGAATAGAAATAAACAAATAACACCTATGATACATAATATACATATTATCCCTCATATTATATTATATATAAACAGACTTTATGAATTATTATTTACCTATTTAAAATTGTATTACATAATTTAATCACCTCCACCCCGCTTGCAGTGCGGTTTTCATTATAATATGTTTGTATTTTAATTTTTAAGTGTTGTATAAATTACCCGAGCGATTAAACAAAATATCAAATATAATAAAATGTATAATATAAGCGTAGGTATTATGTTATTTGAAACTATACAATCATATCGCTTTTGCAGTTGTGCCTATTTCATAAATACATTTTTAAAACCACAAATTAAGCGCTTTATGTATTCTTATATATTTTTCATTGACCCTGGGTCAAGTACGGAAACATACTTTTACTTACGGCGAGGATTCACCTGTTATTATCGCGTGTAAATAATAATACATACAATATATTATATAAAAAAAACCGTACCTACTCTGATTTTTTTTGTGTTATTATATTATGATGCACATCATACCTATTCTGACAGCGTATAATTATCTGTCATTTGGCGGTAAGAATATAGTAATGGAAAAACTGACAGTTATAAAATATCATATTATATTTTTAAACGACTGCAGTGTTTGCACGTATTATTGCATTAAATTATGTATTTTTTAACGTTAAAATCGATTACATTGTAACCCGAGGGCCATTAGTTTCGTCACTTGGTAATTATATATGTAAATCTATTTGGACTAAAGAACTTAGAACAAATCAATATTTTTGTTAGTTCATAAATCACGATTTTCTATGATAGCTGCAGTTAAGACTATTTTTATGTTTATATGGAGACACGAACGGTACGTTTCACGAGCGAGTTGCACGTACCTACCTGAGTAAAAAATGAGTACGGTTGGAACGAAATTTGATAATAGGCATGTTTTAAAAATCATAACAGACAGGCTCATCACAAAAATAATAATGTAGGTACTTCGTTTGTGATAATGGGGCCGGGAGGACTGATGGGAGTAGGTTACTAGAACGGTTTTATTAAAAGTTGACGTGCGGAGTGTTATATAACTATAATAACTACTATAGATTATGTTTGCGATCAACATTGAAACATCGCACTTTCAAAAAATATATCATACCATAAGTAATAATGAATTATTTTTAACAAAATTTAAAATCAAATGATGGATTAAAATATTATACATATATATGTAACTTCCTGCAAATATGTGTTTTCAAATTTTATAATGTGATTCATATTGCTGAATTCGGAAAATAGGAAAGTTCAAAAATATACCCAAATAATCGTATCTCATTATTATAAACACTAGCATTGGTTTTTGTGTTTCGAATTACTGGAAAACCGAACCAGCGCTCTGTACCTGTGCGTTGCAGTCTTGGCGGCAGATATAATATAATATTATAATATCATTCTCCTGTCGCATATTCCACTATTCCAGACTCCAGTGTCGTGAGTAGCAATTTTACTGCTCTATATCTATTATTGTTAATATGACAATATTAGTTGTTACATATTATTCAACCGCCTTTTGCCATCTTACGAAGCGCATTGTGTGTACCTAGATGATTGTTTCACTGTTTAAAACATTTTAATATATTTTATACAACGTGTTTATTTGTTAATTGTTTTAGAAATGGAGTACAATAGTGGAGAATTTTTGTATGATTCAGTTGTTAAACAGGTAATTATTATACACGTATTGGTCTGCTTTTTAGTTCATATTTTGTAATTATAAAATATTGTCGTTTGAAAATCAGCAATAGTAAGTCTAAGATCATTTTTTTTTAGGTAAAACTGATGTAATATTTATATAGTACCTATATATATTGGTATATAGCCATTTAATTTAACCTTTATAATCAATTAATAATTATTAATTTTATATGTTATGTCATAGATACAAAACGAAAAACGTTGTGTTATTGCTGCGTTTCAAGGTAGTAATGACTTCAGTGTCACACCATCAAATTTGGTAGGTATTGAAAACGGTTAATGGTAATGGAAATTCAGTAGTAAAATTTGTGTGGCCCTTTAGCACTTCAAACGTAACAAGTGATTTCCTAAATGAAGGTGTAGAACCGACAGATAGTTGGAATACATATAGAGTAAAACTTTATGGAAATGGAAGAGAGTATAGTATGTACATATCTATTAAATAGTATATTAACTTAAAATTATTATTTTGAATATACAATAGGTATTCATTTTTTATAGATGATTTTGGAAAAACATGGTATAGACATGTAGCGTTATCTGACCAAAAACAAAATAAAACTAAAAACAAAAGAATGTGCGGTAAGTCATTAATGATGCTGAAACAGATATACTTCAAGTGATGAAGGTAATCACTAATCAACTACTTAATTTTTTGTTCAATATTTTATTATTTTTTAATAATATTATAGTGGTCGCCGGTCAACATAATATTAATTTAAGTAATTTAACAATTTATAATTCTTAAAATTTTTAATTTTTTTTTAAATGTGTAAAAAAAGTATTGAAAATAACTATCATACATTTTTAAATAGCAGATTTGTATATAAAAAGTATTTTAATAAAAAAGTTCTTTCATTGATTTAAACAAGTTTATTATTAATAATTTTAATAGTTAGAAAAGAAAGAGACTCTTTAATATACTTCAATAGCCCAAACCCCCTTTCATAATTGTTTTCATTCTTTTAACTTTGGTTAATTTCTACATGTATAGATTTTTTAAACATTGATAGACTGATGGCCTCTTAATAACCATTCTTTAACGAACGGATTTTTATGAATAATTTTTTCTGTTTAAGAACCCGTAGATTGTAGTTTGCATTCACTAGTGTGTGTTCCAAGAGTATAATTTTTTCGTAATTTTGACTGTTATTTAGATTTTAAAGGTGAATGTTTAAATGTTATCATAAGTGCAATACTTCCAGACAACTGCAGTTGTTTAGCGTATATACAAATTTAAAAAAGGTGGGGAAGTGGGTACCGCTTTGCTGTTCAGTAGGTGGATGTCTAGTAGATCACTGTAGTCTGTACTCTGTAATGGATGTGACCGTAATATAAAATATTCATCAACCGGTTCAGATATTTTTTGATAATATATAACATGTTTATACAATTTTTAGTTCAAGTATAAAACGGTGGCATCTTCTTTTAAATATAAATTCATTGTCGAGTCATAAGAATAGAAGTAGTAATAGCAAAGTAGAGAAAATTCTTACATTGAAACGGCTTTGTCCGATTAGATGGTCTTCTCGGTATGACGCATTATTTGCTGTTTATTTTCAATATACAGATATCATAAAAGAGTTTAAGCCGTATAATACTTACGAGCAATTAATCAAAAGATGAACGTAATGAAGCAAATGCATTGAAAAAGTACATGGAAACTTTCGAATTTATTCTAAATGTCTTAATTCAGAATAAAATATTAAACATAATTGATATTGTTTCAAAAAGTTTACTAAACATTAGTATATAGATATCAAAAAAGCGAGTGAACTACTTAATTATTCACTATGTAACTTAGAAAATTTAAGAAATCAGTTTAATGAAAAAAAATCTGAAGCAATCACGATTGCAGAAATAGGGCCACGAATACATCGTTTTCGAAAAAAAGAAACAAATAATCAAAATAATTTTTTGATGAACTTTGTACTGACCAACGATTAACTAATCCCGAAAATAATTTCAAAATCAATGTATTTTACACAAATATAGACATTATAATTTCACAACTTCGTACACATTTTATGGGTATGAATAATATTGAAATAAGTTTAAATTTATTTTTCCCAAAAATGTAGTATTATATTCAGATACAGAACTGACCCATTTTGCTAACATTTTAGTGGAACAGTATTCAAATGATTTGTCTATATTATTTGTACAGCAAATACTTTCATCCAGAAGGGTGCTATTTAAAAATATAAAATAAGTTTCCAGCGTCAAAGAATTAGCTGAATTATTGATTGTTCAAATAATTGCATGTTACCAAGTGTTCCGGAAGTAACCACCGTTTTAAAATTATTTCTTACTATACCAGAAACATCAGCTACAGCTACAGCAGTTCATTCTCTAAATTAAAACTAAAGAGTTATTTAAGGAGTACTATGGCACAACAACGTTTATCAGATTTAAATGCATTGAGTATTGAAAACGAGAGAATGCGCAGTTTAGAAATAAACATGTTAGTTGACAAGTTTGCCCAAAAAAATGATAGAAGATCGCAAAAATTTAAGTAAAATAATTCAGTAAAATTTAGTTATTTATACATTAAGTAATAATTATGTAATATTTAATAAATAATAAATATTGTTTTTTTATCATATCATAGCAAAATTTTAACTAAAGAATCATCAGATTAATGTTTTTAAACTAATATACCTACCTAAACAATATTTTAGGGCCCCATTTTTTATTTTTGTGATGGGGCCCAATTTTTTTTGTTACGCCACTGGTACTACAGTATACTGTAACCTATAGGTTGAAGTTGAATTATTTTTTGCCGAAAACATTGCATTTGAAAATGTCACTGCAGTGTGTAAATATAATATAATAATATTAATACAGTGGGTATACTTGTATACTATAAAGTAAATTGGTATATACAATAGTTATGACGAACATTGTGTATTTAATTCAAACTTTTTAATCAAGCAAAACATTTTTATCAAAAAGAGCCATTCAATTTTGAAATTTTATCTTGAATGTTAAATGGTCATATAAACATTTGGTGAATACTTAAAGTAGAAATGTTTATTGGTTTTAGATTTACTACTACAATACCTTATAACGGAATCACTCGGTATCAACTGATTTTTCAGTTATAAAGGAGTTTCTGTTGTAGGGAGACTAAAATATACGGGATATAGATTATTTGGTACAATTATTTTCCCTTATAAGAAAAATTACGTCTTATAGAGGGTCCGTTATAAGGATGTTTTAGTGTACTACAAAAAAAAAATTGATTAGTTTAACGTTTTACTTTACACAATACACTATACACTAAAGTACTTAACTAACCAAAAACAAATGAGAATTTTCCATTTTGACTCATTGAAAGTATTTCCAACTATATCCAATTTGCTATCAGAAACCACCCCCAAAGTTGAAAATCGAAGCAATTGTTTGACTACTTTTCTTGTACACACCGAACAAAATACATTATTTTAAAATCAATACATTCATCGCTCTGCTCAAAATCTAAAATAGATACCAAATACATAATAATATATAAATTATACTAAAAAAAATGTTTACGACATGTTCAACACCAACAGGTTTAACAATAAGAGCATAATGCATTGATCAACTCAAATTTTGCATTTTTTTTTTTAACCATATTATGAAAATACATAAATCAGTAAAAAAAAATTCATTATATGAATGTTTGAAAAATAAAATACAATGTCCAACGTAGGTAAAGCTTAAATGGTCAATTAAAAATGTATTAATTTAAAATTTTAATCAAGTATGATAAAATATTTAAACAGATGGTACAATATAGTTTTTATTTAAAATAAACAATTTTAATATAATACAATTTATAGTAAAAAAATAATAATTTATAGCAATATTTATATTTATTTATAATAGACCTAAGACCAAAAATGTTGTAATAATTAATTTGAACAAATATTTTCAAGACAGAGTTGCAAGAGATTAGAAGTGTGTTTGTTTGTAAGACGCATCACTCTTCTGACCTCTTGTAATCCTGTCATATAAATATATGTACAAATTAATAGATATTAAATTATTCATAAATAGTAGGAAAAAATAACATACTATCTAGGAAATAGTTTTAACAATATGGAAATTTACTAAATCTAATTGTTTAAAATGATAAAGGTAAACCTATTGTATATCAACGTACAGAACATTTTGATTAGGAACGAGTTCAAGGCATTGACGTTACTTTGGTACTATAATTTTGTTTAAGATCATCTCTTACTTTTGGTAAATATTTTAATGCTTCATATTTGTTTCCATGTTCAATACAGACATCAACAAACGGCTAAAAATATGTGTCAAAAGAAAAATGTTTGAAACTATACGAATAAACGATATCAAATTTAATTAAGTTTTCTTACCTCATATCCGATTGGGGACTTTTTTACTTTTGATAACTTCTCAAGTTCATTCCAATCTTCTTGCTTAGCTAGTATAGTTAATCGTGCCCACCAATATCTAAAAATAATAATATAATATAAATCAATCCTGATCAAAAACTTATAATATTATATAAAATGACAGTATTTTATAACAACAATATATACAAATATATAACTCTTAGATCTTAAACAATGGATAGTCATATGAACAGTTTGTGAAGCTAATATAACTGCAGAACCGCAGTAATATGCGCTTGTCTGTGGTCTCTTATCATTCATTTTTGGGTCAGATATTAAATGAACAAGATAAACTATAAAGGTTTCATAAGCAGTCACACATGCACAGATGTCACGGGTCCTATAATTAAGTGGTTATGTTGGCTTCAACTCATTCTATAGGTGTGATATACTATGACTCCATCCATTGTATATGATCTAAGATATAATCATACGGTTGTTATTTTTTAAGTGATAAGATTATAAGTCATTAATATCATGTTTAATAAGTATTATAGTTGATAATTTAGTAATATTCTTAATAACACTGGGGCATTTACTTGGGAATTTTTTAATTAAATCAATACTAACAAGTTATTAATCAGTATTGAATTAAAATAAATTAAAACTTATTTATTTTTGTCACTTTTAATTAAACAAATAAAAATTATATTGTATTTACCTTCTTTCAGGGACTTTGAATTCTGAACGTAATTTATCAGCAAGTTTTAGTTCATTTATTTCTATTAACTTCAGAAGAGTGTCATGCAATGTCAAATTACGAAAATCATTTTTTAATTTTTCTTCTAAACTGCTTTGATATCGTATTAACTTTATTTGACTTTCACAAGTAGTCAATGCAAATTCATCTCGTGTTCTTTTGTAACAATTAATGGCTTCATTAATTGATACAGACATTTCTTTAGTGTTCTAAAAAGAACATACATGTTTTATAATATAGTATCAAATGAAAATAAATTATACTTCATGAATATATACTAAATCTTGTAATATTACTTTTGATTTAATCGACTCAGTGATATGATAAAGTGCTAACTCTTCATGATTATCTTCTTGTGTGTACATATCCAACAGTGAATACCCTGATTGCTGATGACAATATTTTATGTAAAGAGCTTGAGCAACAGAACTTTTTTTTATTTCCATCTAGCAAAATTCAAAAATGTAGTTATTGTTCTGATAATTTAACTAATTATTTAAACTTTCAGTTTTAAACTAACTTGAAATTTTCCAAGTGGCATAGAAGTTTGCATATGAAGTAATACCATATAAACAAGATCAGTATTTCCACTTTCAACAGCTTTTTTCAGGGCAATGTTATCTTGTTGGTATTTTAATAACAGTGGTATTTGCAAATTGACTTGTGATTCATAATCTAAAAGCTATTACAAAATTCATATTTTATAAAAACTTATCACTGCATAGTAATGAAGTATGGTTCTTAAGTTCTTAATATCAATAGAGTATGGTAAGAAAATATTAAAAATTATATTATATTGTTCTTATTGGTTGTAATTATGTATCAATAAATATTTATGATTAATAGCAGTATCTATAAACAATCATTATGTGAGAAGACCTGAGGAGATTATAAAAAAGAGAATTGGCAGAATAAAGTAGAATTTGATTCATTTAAAATGTTACATAATCTGTGAAATATATATTATAATGTTATTAAAAATATACAGTCAACTTTTGTCATATATATAAAATCTGGTTTTTGATAATATAAATACTATATGTGTATAATATAACATCGTAGGTGGCACCTACAGTGTGCAATGGACTTGGATGGTAGAGGATACAGAAAGTACTGGTGAAAAATCAAGGTGAATAGTTTTTTCATTCAATGTACTATTGAACGAAAAAAAGGTTGAGAACTGCTGGAATTAATGTCCTTATATTTGCCTACACTAGGTATAATAATTATTTATAATTGGGAGTTGGGACCATGGGCACAAAGATAGTTTTTGATTAAAAAACCAAGCTTTACCTCTTATATAGCTTATTGATATGTTATACATACTTTTATAGCAAGTTGTATTCTGCCACAATTTGCAGCAATTTCTGCAATACTATGATATGAAACTCCAGAATATTTTCCAAGTTTATCAGCAATTTTAATTGCTAATTGTTCTCTATCTACTTGTGTTTGTTTCACCTGAAATAATACTATATAAGACTAATTCAATAAGTTACTAAACATTTTTTTTAAATATTAACCTTAAACTTGGCCCAGTGAGTTAAAATACGGCTGGATCCTAGATTGCTAGACATACGGATATAAGAGGAAGCTTGCAAAGCTAAATAATAATGCCGTTGACCAACAAGTTTATCCAATAATGTCTGTACTGATATTTTTTGCAACCTAAAATCACAAATATATTAAGTATACTTAACAAATTAAATTATAGTGGTGTATGATTTAGGTTCACATGTCTGAAATATTTATACTAATATATAACACCAGATACCTTTACAATATATTTAAATGAAATGATTTTTATGCTTACTGAGGATATGTTATAGAAATACCAATTTTTGGATCCCGGACGGCGTTTAGAACTCTGAGTAATCTACACAGATTTAAATATTGTTCTGGGTTCCAGTTTTGCAGAAATGTTTTTCCAAATTGAGCAGCCTATTAAAATTGTAGTTACTTTTAAGTTTTGTTAAGTTAAAGAATAATAATACATTCAATATAGTTCCTAAAACTTCTAAGCTGTACTAATTAGGAATATCAAAACTAACTTTCATCAATAACTTCTGTGTTGAAGTATCAATTTCATGTCCTGCAGCTTTGATACAATGGTCTACTGCAGTTTCCAACATTTGATTTACTAAATGTATATATTCATTAGCTCGGTGGTTTCGTCTCTATATATAATAAAAACAAATTTTTTAAAATACATTTCTAAGGCATTTATTTATGTAAATTACCTCGAATTGCTTAGAAGCTTCAACTAAATAAGAACTAGGGCTAGTACTATTTATACGAAAAATTTCTTGTACATAATGAGGTACTAATTGTAACATATCATTTGAAAACGCTCCTATTACTCGAACACAATCAATTTCTGATACCAAACAAATAGGGTCGGTATATATAAACGATACTTGATCCTCAATTTTACCAATAATCATAACTGTTTCTTCCGATCTTAAATACAGTGCAACTCCTTCTGTTCCGCACCTATATAAAATTTAAAATTACATTTTTTGACTACTTAATACATTGAATATTGATAGTCATAAATACCAAGCCATTTGATCAATAGAACCAGAAAATGATTTCCTATAAATTCTATAGACTTTTCTTAAGTCTGAAGATCCGATCCAAATTGTATTATCATTATTTAATAGAGCAATATATTTGTGATCAGCTGAAATGGAGATTTTCTTAATTGAATTTGTAAGACTTATATCATTGTTATAATTTGTGTCATTAAATCCAATAAACTGTAAAATTATAATCAAAATGAAATGTATACATATATTTTTTTTTAAACACATTAACATACTTGTTGTTTGCATTCAGCATGAGAAACAGAATACAAAGAGTGATTTGTTGAAATCAATACATTTGTTTGTCTTTCTAATAATACTATTTCCCATAAATTTGGCAAACTATTCATATCTATAAAAATACAAATAACAAATATTCAAAAATATTATTTTTAATTTTTAGTTGGATAATTTTATTTAAAAAAATTAATTTGAACAAATCTTATGCTTATGATTATTGAAGTATGATGAAAATATTGGTAAAATATTTTGCTACTGTTATTGTATGATTCATTAAAATAAAGTATTATTGTTACCTCCGTCAAATAATTCAAAGTAAAAACTAAGGTACTATTTGAAAATGGATTCAACAAACTCTATACTTCTCAACTTCATTCTAGTTTAGATGAAATCTCCAAGCTTATGGCAGGGGATAGCTAGTTGAATCAGTGGTTGCTACAAACAGGTGTTGCCAGTCCAACATTCCGAGGTTACTAATGAATGTGAATTGAGTAAAATAAAGGGTATAACATTTTACAGTCAAATTTCATAGAAATTGTATATTAGAAAATACATTCTTAAATCCAACTACACAACTATAGTCTATAGGCTGATGTATTGTGTAAAGAATAGTTATACTATACAAGGTTAAAATATATAAAACATTTAAAATCTCCTTAAATATTTTTATTAAATTAACTTACCTGGAATATCTGGTAAAATGTGAACTTTTACTTTTGTAATATCATTCATAACATAAATATTGCATGACTCTGTTAATACTGCTACTATAGTTCTTGTAAAGTTACTTGTAATTCTTGCATCTAATAACTTAACACCTTGTTGGTCCTATAATAAATATAAAAAATAGTAAAAATAGGTTGATACTCGGTTAATTTTAATATTGAAACAACCTTTATCATACTAAAAGTATGCTGATAGTTTCCAAACAAATCATAAATTAAGACCAAACCATCATCTTGGCAACATAATATTTCTTCATTATTTGACCATCCTAAATTGATTAAATGGCCTGAACTCCACTATAAAAATAATAGTAGATTAAAATTTATTTTTCTATTTATAAATTTTTATTAGAATTGCAGTAATCAATAATAAATTAGCCTAATGTACTACATTTAATATACAATAACATCTATTTAGGTACATATATTATTGATCTATGTTAAATTAATTTTTTACAAAACAATTAACAAATAAAGTACCTATATTACATATTTAAAATGTATTAAATTCTACATAATTAAGTGTTTATCTTCTCTATAATACATTACAGATAGCTAAATTAACTTAATTATATTTTATGAACATAAAATGATTAAAGTTTAATATAGTTAGGTAATTAGTAAATAATTATACATCTACAATCTACCCAATAAAACAATATACAAAATATTTTATAGAATACTCTACTTTTTTAATACCTACTGACAATTAATAAAACTTTTAGAAAATTAATCTACATTAGAAATTAAAATTAAATATTTATAATATTGAAATTACAAATACAATAGTACCTAATACATGGATAGATGTTTTACATACCACAAAAGATGAGATAATTTTTCCAGATGATGTATATACAGAAATTATTGGCTTTCCAACTGTTTTTACAGATACCAGTTTTGTTCGATCGCGTATAACAATCACTGGTCCTCCACAAGGTGCTGCAATCACAACAGATGTGCTTATATCTATTTCATTACACCAAAACATATCGGAATAAATTTCAAGTTTCCTGGAAGTATAAAAAAAAATTAGAAATAATTAACATTTTCACATAATATTTAGAATATACCTAGGTACTAAAGTAGAAAAATAAAACATTCCTTATTTAAGTTGAATTTAAATTCTAAATATTTGTTTAAAATAAAATACAATACAAATAGGTAATAAAGATAGATATGCTTTATTAAGTCAGATAATAATCTACTTGGGTAAAAATATGTACCTACAAGTTTTTATAATACCTACAACATATAGTAATTTTACATGTTTATAGTAAAATTATATTTTAAAATGATTGGTTTAAAATACAAAGATTTTTGAGAAGAAAAGATTTATATGTAATATGCACCAACTCATATCATAGCTTGAGTCCGATATGTATATAATCGATACAATCGTATATTTTTTTCGAAATCGTGGTTGGGTCATAATAAGATCAAAACTATTCAAGTCAAAATACATTTGTACATAGTATTCTTATACCTGAAGTAATTTTCAGTTCCATATGGAACCCATTCAGATGTAAGCAGTGACATATTTACAATTCAAAACTCCAAATCAAATTCTACAACGTAAGATAAAATGAAGATACTCAATTATTCAATAATCTGATTATGATGAACATTTTAATTTAAAAGTGTAGGCAGAATTTCAATTTCCAATTTTATTGGAAATGTTCCTTAGTTCTTATCATTTTTGGATTTTCATTATAACGATGATAACCAGATATCATCACAGATGACTATATAATTTAGTATCACCACAGAATTCTGTGGCCTATAACCTGTGCTATAACATTATACAATAATATCATATGATTTGTGATACATATTATGTCATACGACAAAAGTATTGTTTATACTACTGTTCAGTTTCCACCAAAATGCCGCTGGATAGTGTTTTTTATAATTTTATTGATACGTTTTGATACCTAAAATATTCTAATATACGAAGTTACTGTAAACGAAGAACACTGAAAAAAATTTAATATTGAATGATAAAACATACGATGTACTATCAAGAATTTCTATTTCAGATTGTTTTAAATTGATTGGAAATTGGAATCATAAAGTAAATTATTTACAAATTATAGTTAGTTAAAACTTAAAATAATAATTGACGTCACTGTGTATTATTATTTTTTAAGCACCTATATTTGTGTGTGAAGAATTATTTTGTGTTTTTTAAATATTTCTTTACTTAATTTAAACATTAGTTTTAAAAACTGCATAGCTGCATAGCACTTTGATTTTGATGCACATTATTAATTTAAACTATTAATTAACATTGAATCGTTTAAACTAAAAAGTATAAAATACAATGAATTACATTTATTAAATTCTATTATAATTACATTAAATGTGTAAACTAGGTGCTAATATAATATTTATAATGTTATAATACCATCACTTCATTTATTTATATAATCAATGAATAAATAATTTACATTTAACTTATGGCAGATAATTATGGAAATAATATATTTTATTTTATGTTTAGATTCTGTATAATGGATAACAATGAAATGAATATTGCAACTTTTGTTGACTTTTTTGATTTTGAATTGCCTGGAAATGTATTCAATAGTGCCATTGCATTAGGCGATGTGGACAATGACAATGAAATAGAACTTGTTATTGGTAGTGTGGAAGGTGATTTGTTCATCTTTAAAGGTCATCGGCTGATCCAGAAAATATCTGGATTAGGCATAATCACTGCAATAGCTATTGGAGACTTAATGAACTGTGGCAGTAACGCTTTAATTGTTATATCCGGTGATGGCTGGTGTCATATTTATTTATGCTTAAAATTTAGTAAACTGGATCCATCTGATGAATGTATTATGAAACTTGAACCCGTACACGATCAGCGAATCCCTGCAAACACTAAAGTAAATATTGAAAATTTACTAAATTAAAATCTTTTCAGTATTATAAATCATAATAATTGTAGGTGATTTTACTAGGTGATATAGATTCCGATGGAATGTTAGAACTAATTGTTGGTTTAACTGACAGAGTGGTACGTTCCTATCGTTGGAGTCAGAGTGCGGCTGCTGGACGACTAGTACCATTACATAAATGGGAATGTGCTAACCAAATTGGATCAATTATATTGATTAAAGACGTTAAAAATCGACCATGTTTACTTGTTTCCCAACCTGGTGTCACTGCGATGCGATTTTATTGTCCCATAGCTTTTCCAGAATTAATGTAAGCCTATTAGATTAATTTTTGTTTGTATTATTAATGATTTATTGTATTTCAGTGAAAAAACAATTGAATATGAAAATGAAAATGAATTGCCCATAGAACTTCTGAATCCTTCAATATCCTCAGTAATGGTAGGAGATCTCAAAGTAGATATAAAATGTGATCAAGAACTGTTTGATAAAAATGATCATTTATACGGAATTGCTTCTTTAAATGGTTTGGTAATGTTGGCGAAAAAAGAAACAATTTTGTGGTAAAATTTTCATTGATAGTTAATATCATATTATGGTTATAATTTGTAATTTATATTCAGTGTTGGGTAAGTTATGTTACTACTTACTAGTTACAAAATTAAAAGGTAACGACTAAATTACTTTTTCATTACAAAAATACAAATTAAGTAACACTTAATTTTTTAACTCAAAAGTAACTAGTTACAATGACATTTCTTTCAACAATTTTAATTATATAAAACTAAAATAACATAAAATGACAAAGTTTAAAACAAGTAATTTATACATAGTTAGTCTAGCGTTTTTTTGATAAATAAACAACAAAATTTGGTTGTCAAAAAATTAACAATTAACTTTACCCAACAGCCAACACTGCTTATATTTAATGTGTAATGATTTTTTTGAATTTTTAGGAATAAAAACATTGATCAAGAATTGTTTATCATTAGTAAATTGTCGATAGCAGATGGTGGCCCTGATTATTTAATAACATGTTCATTGAATGGAGATACTCTTATTATGGATCAAAAAAGTCAACACTCAACATTTAAGTTTGGAGAATCTGTTTCTGCTTTTTGTTGTGGAATGTATACAGTAAAACCAAATACAAAATCTATGCCTAGTTTTGTGCTTATAACTAATTCACAGAAGGTATATATGATATACAGTAATAATTAGACTAATTAAAATATTTCTTTTACATTATTTTAGATTAAAAATAATTTAGTAATGTGTATACGATTTACATCTTTATAATTCATTACAGTGAAACTTCCATATTATAAAGTTTCATTAAGCATAAAAAAATTTGTATTATAGAGAATTTTGTTAAATAGAATTGAATAAATTTCGTTCTAAGTTGGTTTGGTTCTCAAAAATATTTTGTTAAACAGAACATTTTGTAAAATGAAAGTTTGATATAGGATGGAAGTTTCACTGTATTATAATTCCAAATGTATAAAATATTATACCATATTATTTTAGGTTTATATTTATTATGGTTTGAAATTACCAAATACATGTATCCAGAGTTTATCAAAATGTATTGAAAATGATAATCATCTTTCAACATTTATGGAAAAGTATGAAGGACCATTAAAAAAAAAAATTATTAGAGACTGTCTTTATAAATATAATCCTAATAAAATGTAATATATTTTTTCTCAGTAAAATATATTTTGTTATTATACAATATATTCCAAGGTGGTTTTGTAAATTTATTATGTATATTTAATATAAAAGAAGATCAGTAATTGTTACTGCTATATTTTTTTTATTTATGATATTCAATCAATAATAGAAGTTTTTAAATTATCAAATATTAGAACTCTGCCCGGTGTTCTTATTTAAAAAAATTACATCAGTACTATCAATCAATCGAGTGGACTGGCCCAGCAAAACACTTTAATATCTGCATTTTAATATTACATCCACACATGTCATCGTCCTGTAAGCGAGCGTACGCTACTGGTTTGGAAACATGAGTAATTATTGATTCATCAGTAGGTAATTACATAAGCATAAAAAATTTAACCACGACCTATTAATCATATAGTCATATTTTAATCAGTGAATAAAATTTATTAGTTTAATAACGATTAGATTTTTTGTCAACTTTGATAAATTTCATGTTTAAATGTTCGAATTATGTTTTTGTGAATTACGACATTTTAGTTGGCATTTGATCCACCGATAATAATAATTACAACATTGCTAGGAGCTGGTACGTATCGTCATTAATAATATTAGTTAATAAACTTCACTAAATAACCAGCGCAAAACGACTATAGAATAATAGATATGCAAATTGCAGTATTAGTTACGGTGGACGCAATCACACCTTAGATGGTGCCATATGCACACATAATAAAAATAATCAACCTTCAGCGGAAAGCATTCTAATAAAGGAATAGAAACCACTGAAATTGTCACACGCTTTAGAATCCAATCATAAACCACCAAAGATTCAATTCACTATTATAGTTATCAGAACTATATTGCACAGAACGGCGTGGGCCGTGAGTACTTCCGAGAAAGATTGTGGACATCAGGCTCATGGGAACGCGAGTACTTGATAAGTCCATCGATAGGCTGGTGAGAGAGCGGTAGGTCTAGATAGGAGATCCTAAAACGGCCTGTTTTCACTGTTTTCAGACGTGATCTGACCAAGCTACTCCGAGCAGTCCGAGCACCTTCACGTCACTCAGCTTACTGATTTATTAGGACTTAGAATATTTTCAACGACGACAATTGCACTTTGATATTTTACTGTGCGTAAATCCTTACGTCACAGTCCACCAGTGTTTTAACAAATAAATAACAGTTCGTAGAAATACATCGTGTCTACTATTGTTTACACCTGCATCCAATTCTTTGACTTCGTCATCTGGTATACCTGAGCGAGTCGGTTACTACAACATAATATTATAATATAATATACAATACGTTTTAAAAATTTCAAATTTCAAAAAAAAGCGCTGAAAATAAGGACTAATAACAATATTATTGTACATTTTAGTGTTTAGAGTTTAGAAATTACCACCACTGTGCACTGATTATAAAAAAACAATAATCAGTGATAATAGTCTGTTCCCGCTTCAATTTTTATATCTTATATATTATGCCGCCATAATGACAAATTCCAATGTGTGGTCGGCGTGTGGAGGCCATAATGCATGTTATTGTTGTTTTGTAATATTATACTATTTAGACCTAAATATATAAACAACATTTTAACTATTGTGGGTCAGTGATGACTGATGACCACGCACAGTGTTATGAAAAATAAACATGGCTGTCAGTTATATTCTTTCGCTGCCGCGATAACACTGGAATGTGGATAATATTTGGCAATATAGTATTATGAAAAATATTGTATTTTATTATTTTAAAATCTTCTAAATTTAGTTCTGATTATTTTGTGGTTTTGTCGTTCAGCCTGACCGCCTGGGTATTTACCATCGTTAAGACTGGTAAAGTATTATATTCATTTCTATGGCAATGACTTTTGAGACTACTATTTTTAAAGACTTTTCCGATCAAATATTACAGTGTATTTCATAAACGCTCACCTTTATAACCACTAATCGCTAGTCGCGATATGAATTTTAGTTTTCGCTTTTCAGTCTTGCAGACATGTTTGTACTAATGTCTGTTCACTTCGAGATGTTTTTAAAACGTTCATGAACTATTTTTTTATTGTTACTGAACGAGAAGATTGGAGTCAGAAGTATGTATTTCACATCACATGGTTTTATAATAATATAATATTGTAATCAACTTTTCTCGACGTCGAGTTAATTACTTTCTTTTTCGTCTCGTAAACGTGTTTCTGATTGATTGTCAACGACTACAGCAAGTCATTGGCTACTGAGTATGTAGGTTACCTAATATTTTCAATTTTGCAATCGACCTGGGTAGTAAGTGCTTGAAAATAAATTGTCTTCTGAACTGTAAATCCTCAAATATCTCTCATGCCGCACATGACAAGTATCTGCATTTTTTTTTTTATGATTAAATAAAGACTTAATTTTGGCCATTGGCTGAATTGAAATAACATTCAGAACATAATATACATAATATACAAATTACAAACAATTAATTGTATCTGAATTATATTGTGTTATTAAATATGATTTATATCTAAATATACAATATGGTATCTGACGGAAGGCCGATTATATATTTATATTACACTTATAATTGATTCTCTGAAATCTTTATATATATATTTGATTTTTCATTTAGATTTATAACATTTTAAATTCTGTAGGTAGTAGCATTGATTATAAATAGTAGTACGTCTACATGTAAAATAGTATCATTTGTTTAGTATTATTTATCAGTTTATTGTGTTCGTATTACGTTGATAATAATAACATTTTCAAATACAAAATTGTAACTAATGTTAATTTTGTAGTTGGCATAATTTGTTGCTCGCACAATATTCTATTTACAAATGAAAATGTTCTTGCTTTTATAATGGAGTACCTATTTCTACATTTTCATTAATAATTCTTAGATATATATATTTATTACAATTATTTGAAATACTCAATACCAAACAAATTCTATTATATCGCACAAATTTAAACCACTTTTACATGCAAATTGAGTAAGTGTTTGGCACTATTTTTAAGAACTTCTTTTAATTCACAATTTTGTTTTGTTTTTAATTTTAGTTACTAATATACAATTTTGATTATTAGTTTTAGAACCTATACTTAATTCATAAGTCAAAACATTCATATTTAAGTAAGATAAGAAATAGTAATACAATTAAGTACAGTCAAACCAAGTTTAATCCACACAACCCACAAACACGGACTGACAGACTTATTTTATTTTTGTTTTGAAAAGACTAATTTTGATTGAAAAACGATATAGAGTATCTACATTCTACAGGCATAATATAATTTGGTTTTATAAATAGATAATGACAGATACCTATATTTTTGTAGATAGCCAAATTGCCTCCAAATGTGAGGTGTATACCATATTTTACGAGTACTCATAATTCCAGACATAATTCTTTTAAATAGATAGGTTACCTGTAGGGAATTTATTTTCCTAGTCAGCTATTACAGTATAACCGTTTTGTAAAGCTGATTAAAACTAACTTTTATATTAAAAGTATACTACATAATATCTGGATGTATCATATTTTTGTCATTCCACATTAATAATTAAAATATAAATTTTAACCCGATTGATGACATTTTTAATTCAATAAACTTAGCACGTCAATAATATGTTATTCTTAACAAGAAAAATATAAGACAATTTTTTTTTTATTCCTATTTTATTTTAAGCAGCATTATTATATGAAACAACTACCAATTTAAATTATTTTTACACTAGTAACATTGTTGTCCATTTTTTTAGAATATAACAACTTGAATAAATTATGGAGAAATCATTAGTTCCTCATAAGTTAACTAATAATGACCTTTATATTACTCATGCTGAATTTCAAGGATGTTTTATAAAAATTTGGGCAAACTTTTACTCTCAAAAGAGAACAAATTTAGAAAAGAATGTACAAAATTACGAAAATTACTCAAAGGTATGAATTATTTAATTAAAATATTATGGTATTCTGATAATACATTTAAATTTTTTAAGGATTGTCGTACATTGGACTTATTTGGAAACAAGTTATACGTATACACTTGGAAAAATGACTTTGAATCAAGAGTTTATAGATGTCGAATTATATATTCAGATTTAGTAGCCAAAACTCACACTATAGTCCTCATAGATTATGGCCGGACTATGGTAGCTTCTTATTTTGATGTAAGAGAAATAATTCAGGATGTAGATCCATCTTTTTTAATTGATTTGTGTCAAAGAGCTACAGTATACACGTTTTTGCTAAGTACATATATAAGTAAACCAAAATCAAATAACGACTTAGTCAATATTTTGTGTAATAAATATTACAAATATCGAAGAGACTTTGTAGTTGGTGGAATCACATTTGTATCATTATTTGATGTTGATAAAATGTTAGTTGACAAAGGCATAGCAGTTAACATCAATTTGGCTACAATGATCACTATTGCTAAAAGTATGGAATCAACAATTGAGTTAAACAATAAAACTGATATTATCAACAGTTGCCCAATTTTAAGCAACGCTATAAGCTTTGGTTCTTTTCTACGATCTCAACGTCTAGATTATGTTACTGTAATAGACATTAGCGTTACAAGTGTTGTTATAGATAACATTTCAATTCTACTAACAGTCCGGACACTTGTAAGTATATTTATGCTATACAGTAGTTCTCAAGAGAGATTTTGAATGTAATATATTATGCTTAATATTATTAGTAGAAAATCAAAACTTATTTTACTTTTTTTTTTTGGCATAAAAACATAATTAGTATTTTTAATATTTTAATTTACTTGATGTGCACCCATAATAATTATTCATTAGAATGTTTATAATGTACTACCTAGTACTACCTAATTAAAAAAAAGATAAATTAGAATATTGATAAACATTAAAGGGTATCAATACCGACCGTTTCTAAGGAGTTCAATATAAGTAATTTTCTATTTGTGTGCATATGGTTCGTATAAATGTGTGAGTAGTAATAACAAAATATGTGTATAAAATAAATAGCTGAGCGCTCCTGCGCGTGCACTCATATGTCAGTAATTAAGCATTTTACACACTAATTACAAATGCAAATTTTAGTGAAACCTTGAAACTTAGTTTCATATCTCCAATAAAATAGCTTACTCTGGGTGATATTACATTATGAACATTTTTTATACAAATTGAAGAGAAGAAATGTATCTAGGTTTTGTATAGGAGTCTATTTTCAATATCAAATATTTATCTCTAAAACTTGATACTTTACTTTTTAAATTTAAATTATTGAGTTTAGTTATTAAAATATCGAAAATTGACTTATACAGGCATAGATTAACTTCTCTTCTACAATACTATATTATTGGAAATACAAGAGTTGACTTTCATAGAATTTTTCAATACTATTCATACCCCTTAAGTGTCATATTTTAAAGCCACCATAATTTGTAATAAAATTAAATATTAAAAATATACCTATAAAGTTTATAGATAAAACAATGGAACATTTTTAAACCATAAAATAGCTAAAAAAAAATTAATATCCTAGAATGCATTTATTTATTTTGTATTATTTTTATTTTAGGACAGCGAATCAGAAGCATTAACCAATATATTAAATTCGATTGACAGACAAAATTTAAAATTAGCTCCTATTCTTGAAGTGTATACTCCTTGTTTGATTGTTTTACGTAACAAATTGGTTAGAGCGATAATTTTAGAAGTTAAAATAGATAAATTGTACATTGATCTAGTAGATTATGGAGTCAAAGAGTTGGTACCTAGGACTGCAGTATTTGAAATACCTTCCAAGTAAGTTGATATATTTAAATGTGACTAAGTATGTATTTTTACTTCAATAGTACCTAATTATATAATAACATTTGTTCACTATCATTTTTAGTTGCTATTTAATTGAAATGCGATCTTTGAATGTGATATTAGACAAACCAAAAGATACTATTGTAGATCAAAACATGTTTATTCAAAAATATTTTCAAATGTTACCGTTGAAAATGGATCCTAATTTCGGTTTATACAAAGTTAAATTATTCAAAAAAATTAATGAAGAGCGTATTGATGTATGCAAAGTATCAAATAATACATATGACTCAATATGTATGAAGTCTCAAGAAATGTTTTCAATAACAGAGATAAATGTATGTATTTAGTTAAAAATAATTTTTTTGTCTAGGTTAAAATAATAACATTTATATTACTATTTAGTATGTAACATGAAGAGATTAGTGGGTTTTTAAAATTGTCACAGTTTTTCCTAAAACCATAAGTAAACTTTATAAGTGAGCTAAATAACCACAGTGTATGTTAAATTAGATATTGATTAAAATATTTTATAAAATGTATAACTGTTTTCCACAAGTTAACTGTCCACAACAAACAATTGAAAGACTCAGACAACACATTCAGGTGTGGCATCCTCTTAAAAGATTTTATTATCATTTGACTTTATAATTGACTTTTCTTTTAATTTAAATGGATATATTGATATTTTATTTTCTTAGGACATTGTTATATCATACTGCCAAATATATTAATATCTATCATTTTTAAAATTGACAATTTTACTCAAAGTCAATAGAAAACAATTTTACTTAAATTTGTCTTATCTATGTAGCATGTGGCCGAAAAGAGGGAGAATAATAACAGTGTACCTGGGACAAAAAAAGCAATGGAAAAATAAAACTGACTATAAAAATGTATAATTTTTATTAATTCCATAATAATCTTAATACATAGTAAATACCATAAGTAGTAGACTGATCATTATTGTGCGTATGTTCCTTGAACGCTTTATGTAATTAAAGATAAACTACAGCTAGTATTCTTGGAAATCATTTATGTACATATTCGCAGTCTTGCGACACTATATTTTGTAATCAAAAAAGTTTCAACATGAAAGTCCCTTGAAGTTTAGGAAAACTTAGTATAGTACAGCATTTTTTTTTTAAATTCACTTTTACTTTAGTGTTGCTAAAAAAAAAATTCTTACAAAAAAGACAAGAATCGAATAAATTAAAATATTTTTTTATAGTTAAAATTTTTAATTTTCATAATTAGACTTAAAAGTTAATTTTTTTCTTCGGCTTGTTTGTCTACATACACAAAAAAAACTACCCACTTTCAACCGTCTTAATAAAAAATAATTAATGATTTGTATTGAAATTGTAATCATGTAATCAGGCTTATCTAGCCAGGTTTTTTTTTACAGTGGGTATATTAATATGCTATTTACAACTTGTGGAGAGGAGGGTTGCTCACACATCTAATATATTTTTAGATTATACAGCCAAATGGTTGGATGGAGAGGAGGCTTTTCAACACCCATAACACCCTCTACCGGCTATGCGCCTGCATGTGATTACATGATCACTTATTGTAAAGAAATATAAATTGCGTTTTGAGTATTTGAACTAAATTTTATATAAAATTGTATTGCCCACAATAGCATTAAATTTAAAATTTAAAGAGTTTTGTTTATAAATCAGTAGCCTTATGAATGTATTTATTTTTGCAGGATGAGATAAAAAGCATTGAAAATAATGCTGAACATTGTAAAACGCCAACAAACCATCTAAATGTAAGTATAATGTCCTGTATTATATGATTAATAAAATGTCTTATTGAAATAATCTAACTTAATGTGAAGTTACTTATTGATTAAGTGACATATAGTGTGGTAATATCGTAGTCCTATTTTGGACCTCTTTATTATATGCGTAGCATGATGAATTTATGTGTATAGCCTATTATATTTCTCGTACACGGCATACTTTTAAAAAATTGGAAGGGAGGGGGCTAAACAGACCCTCCCCTTATAATCTCCATATAGCCTCCTTATACAATATACTTTATGGTCAGGAATCATAATATTTTACAATATGGACTGGGTGCTCTATAATCTTAAGAATAATATTTGATATTTACCAATATGTTAACTTTTTATAATTATAATCGTATAATTCCAACTACCATGTATTTTTTGTATAGATTTATCTGACGTATGATAACTGATAAGCATATTATACTTTGTATTCTTATAATTTATATAGCTTAGTAATTTCATCAGACAACCCATAAAGAACAAGTACCAACTAAATAAAATATTGGTTGCATAGTTTATTGGTAGTCCAAAAGGTGTCAGGTACCTTCGAATTTCGAACAAATGATTTGAATAATATATGTATATAAATAAATAGTTTATAAGATATTAAGAAACTTGAATATTGATGATAAATAAAAGTTTTGATTCTAGTATTTATAATCAATGCATACATTTTATTTTATAACTTCTACCAGTTTTATTCCTTCTGTTTATTAGCTATAATTTAACACATTAACAGTTACCACAGTCCACAGACAAATTTTTTTGTCTTATAAAAAATGGTACCACAAAATGTATTTTATCAAAGCTAACATTATTATTAAGTATCAACAAAAAATAATAAATAACATTCTCATTATTTATTTAGTAATTACTAATTGATAACTTACTAATTGCACATAAAAATCTTAAAAAATTTTTTTTTTGTGTGTGTGATAAGTAGATGCAGACATTTCAGATACTGAAAAAGCAGAATTATTCCTAACCCATCTTTCTAAAACTTTTTATCCTCATGAGGACATTCATGTCCCGCAACACATTACTGATGTCAGTTATTACTTACTAGATTCTAGCTTACCAAATGCTCACCCAAAAAATATTTCACACCTACGGAAGTAAAAAATATGATCTCAAAATACTTTCATAAAAAATCTCCAGCATTTGATGTGATAATTGCTAATGCTGCTAACTGTCTACCAGACAAAGCCTTTATACTTCTTGCTTTTATCTAAAATGCTATTTTAAGACTTTCAAATAATGTTTGCTAATTTGGATAAACTTCCTGACCTCACAACATCTTATAGACCTATAAGTCTGTTGTCATACTTCTCAAAAATCTGCGAAATACTTATACCCAAACGTATTTATCCACACATAATATCCCAGTATATTCCCATCCTCACAATTTGGGTTTAGAGCCAAACACAGCATGGTAGGTACATCAGGTCCATAGAGTAGTTGACGCAGTCTACCTCACTTAAAAACAAATCCTACTGTACTTGTGCTTTTTTAGAAATCTCCCAGGCCTTTGGCAGAGTCTGGCATGAAGTTCTGTTTAAACTCTGTAAATGTCTTCTTCCTACACTATTCCTACTAATGAAATCATATCTCACAGATCAATATTTTCAAATACGTCAAGGTGCTTTCACTTCAAATATAGCCATAATTAGTACTTGAGTTCCCCAAGGAGGTGTTCTTTCTTCTATATTGTTTAGTATTTATGCTGCTGATCAACCCTCTTAACAAAATACTCTTGTTGCTGATTATGCCGACGATAAAGTCTTATTATCAGTACACAATGATCTAGTCATTGCATCGAAAAATTTGCAACCTCATCTTAACCTATTCTCTAAATGGTACGCAAAATGGCAAATTAAATTAAACAATAACAAATTTGTTTTTATGACGTTCACCTTAAAACACAAAATTTGCCTTAACATAACTGTAAATAATCTACCTATCCCTTCTCTTAACACTGTTAAATACTTAAGTCTAAACTTAGATAAAAGACTAACATGGCAAAATCATATTAAAAAAAAAAAGATTAATTCTCAATGCCCGTGCCCAATCTTTAAAAGTATTACCCTCAAAAAATAAGTTCTCAACCTTAAAAAGTATATTACAAATATATATAAATCTCTTCTGAAACTCATATGTGTGTATGAAATCCAACTTTAAGGAAGGGAAAAATTAAATTCAAGCATTTCAAAATATCACACTTTGGAAAACCAAACACTAATGCTCCCTTCTATATATCAAACCTGACCTTCCACAAAGACCTAGGTATAATTTATTGAAGAAGTTACTGTTTTCTATAAATGTTTTTACATTAGATTAGAAAACCTCGAAAATCCTCTAATAAAAGGCTTACATATCCTGTCACTTCCTGGAAATCCTTATTGAAGACCTAAAAGAAAATGGTGTAGAGATCATTTAACTTAGTCCTATAATAATGCAATATCCATGGTAAGTGCTACTAATGGGTGGCTCCTTCACAAAACCCCATAATGTATTATTATCCCCCATCTCACATATACTTTTATTATGCTTAAATGCTTAAATTGTTTATTTTTTGTAAAAAAAAAATGCCTTTCAAAAACACATACCTTTCTGTACAAATATGTTGTTGATATTATTTTGTATTTCAGGGTATTCAAATAGAAAAAGAAATAGTAAGCATAAATTCAGAAATAAAAGAAAGTATAGATTCAGAAATAAAAGAAGTCGTGGATCTGGAAGTAGTAGAGAAAGAACCAGAAGTTACAAAACAGGTGAGTTGGTTGTAAATATCATATATTACCATTGATCTAAAAATAACAACATTTATATAAGAAAAAAAAACTAATAAAACCAAAATATCAATCAATGCAATGGTAACTAGAGTGGTTAAGTAGACTAAAGTAGTCAACTGTAAAATCTTTCTGTGTAGTCAACTTTCTAAGAAAAAATAATACCATTCCCTCAAACCAATGGGTGCCCAAAAATTCTGCCTAACAAGTAACCGTACTAAACCTTTAGAACTCCTGGTTAATAAATGTGACATATAAAAAAATAGGTATATTTCTACTTTACCGGACACCTTTTTTTTTGCGATTTTTGTAATTGAAATATATGTAGGTAAGTACGCTGAAAACGATGGTGAAGTCAGAATTTGGGGCTCGGACTTAGTTTCGAAGTTATCGGCGAATGAAGTTCGCTATTTTAAGTTCACTGTCCCTATCATGAAGATTGATGCTAGCAAAGCATCACTGCCCATACTACGACATAACTTACCCTGTGACCTACTTAAGGTGGTGTTGCACAGCAAGTCGAGGGATATTTTCGATTTGCGGAGCGGAGCGACGGCGCCGAGGAGCGTAGCGACGAGTGCCGCTGGCAAGGCATCACTGCCCATACACGCGAATAAGTCCCAGCGCATGCGCAGTAACGCCACAGATTATATGAAAACAGATTGTGCACTTCCTATGCACAACAAATTTTTTCAACTATTTTAATTTTTATTCACTATCAACTAGGTACAATTCTTCGTCGTTGCCATCGTCGTCGTCGTCACCGCCGCGGCCGTCATTAAATATAACATTTTCGTTATCTTTATGGTACAGTGTACCGGCGTTTTTGAAAAACTCAGCTGTCGGATCTAAATTGTAGATCCGACAGTGTTTGGCCAAGTATCCCGCGAAAAATTTTTTTTTCCGGCAATAATTGGACATTGATGCCTTGGCGTGTCTCCAGGAAGTCTCAATGAAATTTGAGTGCACTCCAGTTTCCGGGTCCTTGAAATGGAGGCTATGGTTGACCGTCATGTGGACATAGCCTTCATTGTTTAAGGTGTTGTAAGCCTAAAATAAAATTATTTATTCAATTTATATTAATAATACTATATGCAATATTCAAGCATACCTTCCAACAATCGGAGATTATGGTTGTTCCGGGCTTGATCCACTCTTTTATGACGTGTATTAGGGTTGTGGCGTCACGCTTTTCAACCAGGACCATGAAAACATTGCCAGTTTCCCTTTCATAGCCCCCGAATACCCACTGTCCCTCAACCCTGTGACCTCTATGGTGTTTTCGACGCCCAAATTTTGATTCGTCAATCTCAACCGTGTGGCCATATCCTCCCAATTTAACTTTTTTGATCACCATTGCGTCATATGTGACTTCTCAGCAAAATGATGACCAATCAGTAATGACCTGATGTGATAGCCGCAATTGGGTTTTTATGACCGGGAATGTACAGTTTGACGTCCATAAGTTGACGAAGCCACAAATGTCTAACAGTGATAGATGTGACTTATAAAAAAAAGTCTTGTGTCGGAGTGACAAGCTAAAAAATGTATTTAAATTAGTGAAGAACTGATCAATTAATCTATTAAAACAATCGACTTCCCGGTTTTTTTTAGTTATTTATTACATTTTAGTAGTACTTACCTATAATTGCAGAGTTTTTTCCCCTTTTTAGAATTAATTTTTTCACGACAAATCCATTTAAACTTGTCAAGTGAAGATTGGTCTTTCACCAACTTCATTTGATGTCCACGGATACATTTTTCTTCCGTGGGCAATGCACCTAACAGTTGTAATTTATTTATCAAACCTAAACCGTCGTTTAGGTTTGACATCATAAATAAATTGAATAAATTAATATGATTCTCCATCGTATAGGAAAGTAGTGTCGTAGATGTTTTCGCGTACGCACAGAAAAACACAGTGATTTTTTGTTATAGAAAATGTATAATACGTTAGATATACTTAATCTACAATTTTATGGTGTTTTAATGGAACAATAAACCCAATACAATGAGTTATTTATATTATTATTTAAGTTTTCGGTGCAACAAATATACATTTTTAATTTAACTTAGGTGGATTTGGATAGCAGATCGAGGGATATTTTCGTTTTTAATTACCTGATAAAGTGGATAACCTCGTACCGTAATCTCCATAAAAGCACAAGTTTCAAAAACAAAATCTGTCCCTGTTGGCAGTGGCATGGTTAGGCAAATTTTTAACGGGGGTTTAGCTAATTTTCCAAACACATTTAAGTGGGTCGCTCCTCTACAAAATATATTAATTTATGTATTAGATGCTTAAATAGGTATTTATGGTTCCAATGGGAGGGGGAGGGGTCAGCCCCATAAATATGCCACTGCCTGTTGGTGACAATAAATACATAAATTGTACTAACATTTCCAAGTTAGAGAGCATTTTTTAAGATATTAATATTATTCATAAATAATTTATTAATACAATAAAATATACATAAGTACATAATATATAAACATGAATTTCTAGACCACACTATAAATTGTTATGGACGCAAACTTAACGATCAAATAAAATTAACGAGATGAAATTATCTTGGCTTAAAATAATATTCTTTATTTGATTGTACTTATGTTTTAATAAATGAAATACTCTGAAAATTGTCTGTAATGGTCATCATTACTGAAAAGACTGACTCCTACATGCGTGAGTCCCCGCATACTAGCTGGTCGTCATATCAAAAAGGTTTATTTAGCAGATTCCTTAGACCAGTCGTATGGAGAAAGGACTCCCACTTGCCTTCCATCACACACGTATCAGTTTACAATAAAATGTTTTATTATTTCACAGCTAAATACACTAATACTACAACATATATATAATAATATTACCGACAGTATTCAGTGGTTCTTCACAAAATCATCTTTCTATACTGTCTTATATATGAGTAACCTCTGGTGGTGATGGGACTTCTACGTACGGAAATGAGTGCTGCACTTTCAAAGCATCACTTTATTCCACCTAGCTTGCATTTTTCTAAGACTAACACAGTAAAGCAATTTTTTTGTCAAAGCTGATTCTGATCAATAAAAAAACGACTGCTGACGATGAAAACCGATTTAATCTATGGGTGTGGTCTGAAAGTCAGTCACCATCGAGGTTATTCTTATGAGACAAGGTAATAAATTCAATTAACATAGTATTATTTAAAATTAAGATGTTGTAGCTATGTTTTCAGTTATATAGTTTAACATTTTAATACATTAATACAAATCCTATTTTTAACACCTATTAAATGTGGTGTATACATATAGGTTATTCTTTTACCATGAACCGCTCATTATTTCAAAAAACATTCATTTTTATTGAAAAAAAAAATTTTGAATAACAACATACAGTTGAATTACACATTAATTTTATGTGAAATACTCAGAAAAAATTTTACTTTCAAACGTGAAATTAAAACTAAATGCTGTCATTCTAAAAATGTAAAAAAAATATATTTTAGATTACCATTGTTTTGTAATTATTTTAAAAAACGTTAATACTTTTTGAAATAATGAGTGTCTTGCATTAAATGAATCACACAGTTTGTATAATTTTTTTTTAGATAATGTTTTTAAAGAAAGAAACTTTAAATGACGCACAAGAAATTATTGGTTCATTGATTTATTACAAATCACCATTTGACTTTAGTGTGAGACAATACAATCCAAATTTTGAACCTCTTATGGACCATATTAAATCTATTTTGGACTCTCGTTGTATTTTGAAAACATGTGAACTTGTAGAAAATATGTATGTTATTTATCAGACACAAACAAATTCTATACATCGTGCTAAAATAATTGAAATGGATTCTAAAATTGAAAGTTAGTTACTTCGATTTGATTATTGTGTTAAATATGTTATCACTACTAAGCCAAACATAATATTAATTGTATTTATTTATTTATAGAGATTAAATTACAATTGATTGATGAAGGAGATAAAATAATTAATGAATATTTTGACAAAATCATATTGTACAATTTTGTTGAAAGTGATTGTAATGTACCAGGACAATTAGTAATAGATTGCTCATTAAGTGACATGTGGTTCCCTGTTATAAATATTGATATTACATTAATGTTGCAACCATACTTTAAAATAGGTCAACTATATAAGGTACTGATAGTAAAAACTAACGAGTCTGGTACTCAAGTAGTACAGATGATTCAAAAAGATACCAATGTTGATGTTTCAAATGCTATACTTCAGTCTGGAATTGGGCAACGTTTAAATGCTGCTATGAAAACAGGTATAATTTATAATAATATAATTTTTTTAAGAATATCTTCTATAAGAAAGTATATTGTAGATTTTATTTTAAAACTATTATCATTTACTATTAATACAATTATAACCATTGATGTTTATCACCATGAGCCATTTGAGTGAATGTTATGGCATACAATACTAAATCTAAACAATTATCCAATTTAAATTCAATTAATTTTTATTGTAATTGCTGTGTACAGTAAATTTTATATCAATTTAAATCATATTAAAACACTAAATAAAAAACAATTAATTAATTACATACTCTCTTTAGATTCATATAATATGGGCATCTGATAATCTTAATTTTAATATTTTTGTTTTTGTTAGGGGTTATTTAAATAGATATTAATGTTTATTTGCTTATACATGCTAATATTAAGTTATGCCGTACTTCATGAATATTATATATCATGAACTCACTATTCCTTATCACAATTCTTATTCGAGAAATGTTAATATGTTTACATTTTGTTTAATACTAATATATTTACTGTCATTATAGTCAAATAAAATGTATTTAAAAAAAATATTAATTCATAATATCATATTCATTAATATAAAACTACCAAACTAGTATAACCTTAAAAATTTTATTTTATTTGAAAACAATTTTTAACTGTTAATTAATTTCAATAGATGAAAATCCATACGAAGAAAACCTATTAATAGGTCAAAGTTTTATCTCATATGTCTATAACTACCATTTAAAACTAAGAATCCAACCCGAACCAAATACTGTCGATGAACTGGAAGAAGAAATTGTTAAACACATTAATGAAAATCCTGTTAGTTTATTTATATTTGATTAATGATTTTAATGTTATCACTATAATTTAACCACAATTTTTTTTGATTTGTAATGCACAGAACTCTGAATCAATGGATATCAATTATTTAGAAAATACATATTGTTTGGCTACTGTTGATAATGATCAATGGTATAGAGCTTATATTAAAAACATAAATGAAGAGTCCATCATAGTAAACATGTTCGATATTGGTTTATTGACTGATGTTTCATTAAATCAGGTTTTTGCTTTATTAAATCCAAATTATTGTTTTAATTTATTTATAACTAGGGCTCGGAATTTGATGCATTTGCATATTTAAAATCTAATTAGATACAAATTTGTTTCATGATATATATATACAGTCAAAGTATAAAATTTGATGTATAATTTTTAATATTTTATTAAATTTATAATTTTGCATATTTTAAGATTTTAAGCATATTATGTTTATAATTTATTATAAATCAACCACAAACAAATTTTCAATATGATACTGAGTATTAATTGTAAATTTGTTATGGTTGGCATGGTCTTATTTAACATTTATTCAATAAAAGAAAATTATTTTATAATCAAAACTTGTTGGGGTACCTGGCTTCATACCATGCTTAATAAATAACTATGCTTTTTTTAAAGTTTATTCTCATGTTAATACCTACATATTTTATATAAAAAAAAAAATTGTACTTTTGAATGCATTTATTGCACATAAGTATTCCATTTTTTTTAGCTCATAAAGTTCCGAGCCTTTCTTATATTCTTTTTTCACTTATTTATATATACAGTCGAGTTTCAATGACTCAATGGGAATAAAAATAAATTCAATTGGGTATTTCTTGAGTCATATTCTTTAAACATATCTTAAACACAGTTCAAGGACAAAAAAAAAACTTTGAGTTATTGAGATTACATTGAAGAAATATTTTTAATATAATAATCATTAAAAAAAAAATTCAAAACTATTTAGATTCGACCAATTACAACTAGTTTAATGAGAAGACCACAGCTTAGTTTGAATTGTCATTTAGAAAGTAAAGACTTGGACATAAAAATTACTGAAAAAATATTGTATAACATAACAGTAAAATCCATCGATCCTAACGGAATGTAAGTTAACACATTTTGGAATTATGTTTAAATTTATTTTAAAAACAGTTAGGTTAATTATCTGTTATTTATAAGAAAAACTACCCTTCATATTTTAGATTCTGAGCGGATTGATAAGCGTATTGATTTTACAATGATGTAAGTTTTTTTGTTATCACTGATAGGGGCAGTAAAACTGCTTTAATTTTCTTCATCAGTATCTTTTTTGACAGCAAAGTGAATCCAGTTGGTGCATTCGGGACTTGTTTTAAGCCTTTTCCAAATTATTTAGTTTTTTTTCTATAAATGTCAATTGAATTAAATTTTATTTGTTGGGTCGAAAGCTTGAAAATTAAACATAAGGGTCTTAAATTGTTACAACTACAGTTGAAAATTACTAAAATTACTGTCACAATTTTTATTTTATAAGCATTTAAATTTTGACTAAATATGTTAAAATCACAAAAATGTATGAAATATTTTTAGTTAGAAATTCATAAAAAATTTTGTTTTTAAATCGTAGATTTTAAAATTTAATTCAAGATTCCTCATAAGTTTGTCTACCTTTATCAAAAAAATAAAGTCTACCTGAAAGTCAAATTAAATTTTTATGAATGTTTGAAGTTGAAAAATATTAAAAATACATAGTCACCATTTTTTTCTATAATCATTAAGTTTGAATTTTAAAAATATTTATCATATTTAAAATTTAAAAATACTTAAAATGTTCAATTTTTATATCTTAGGATTGAAAATTTAAAACAAGGTTCTGCGTAAATAGGTAATTAAATTACTTTATTCACAATAATATCATTAAATATACAAATATATCATAGGCTGACTGACTGTCTTTGCTCAGAATCGTTTTTTCGTATTTAATGATATATCATTGAATTAAAATTTAACATCATCCATTACATTACTTGTAACTTACTGTTTAGTAGAGCGACACACACTTGCACACCTTTTTAATTTTGTAACCGGTATGATGTTAGACTAAATGTTTTTTGCAGAGTACTGCACAGTTTTTCTATAATTTGCAATGATATTCTATAATTAAAGGAGATTCTAATTTTAGAATTATTGAAATCAGTGAAATCTAAATCACACAAATTATAAACTAACTGTAATGACTTATGTGTTAATTTATTTTTGATTTCCTAGATTACGTATAACAATAAAAGAACATTATTCTGCTCCACTTTCCTCTCCAATTGTTCGGGGTATTGAGAAAATATCATTTTTACACGCTGATGGTGACTTGACTTACTTGCAGAGATCTCAAGATATATCAAAGGTTGAAAAAATATCTGAAAATCTATCAAAACTTTCTGGTAAATTAGAAAGTACAGCTCCCATAGCACCAGGAGACATAAGCATGTTTGAAAGCCACAGTAAATATTATAGATGTGTAGTTAAATCGATTAATTCCAAATTAGCAGTTGTACATTGCATTGACTTTGGTTATGAAAAGCAAATAGAGAAGAAAAAACTACAATGTTTAGGGCGTACTAAAATAGCACTGTTACCAGCACTTGTCATCACTGTTAAAACATTTCCAATGGCATTTAATATGTCTAAAACAATGTTTCTAGCCAATATGCATGTAGACCACGATGGAACACTTAATGCTTTGCCGAACAAAATGACATTAGTTCAGTCTCAAAACAAATTAATGGAAACCCTTGAAAATGGTTGTTTAGTGAGAGTTACATGTATTAAGTCTGATAGTGAATGTTGGATTGTTCCTCATTTACTTAATGATAAGCTAAAGATTATTTCGGATGTTCTTGTAAAAATGCAATCAAAAATGATACCAGCTGTGACTGAAATTGGTTCTTTGTGTGCTGCATTACATTCAATAACAAAAAAATGGCACAGAGCTTTGATATTGGATGTCAATGGAAGTGCTAAAAATGTTTTGTCAATAGATTCAGGTGAACAGTTCAAAGCATTGAAAACCACTAAATTGGTTAGTGAAATTCAAAAAATACCAAATTGTGCCTTGCATTGTCAAGCGGTGTCGAATGTTGACATTAATACACTTTTAAACAAAGATGTTGATTGTAAACTGGTGTCTTATACTCAGTCGCTACTTGAAGTGAAATTATTTGCAAATTACATTAATAACGAACCAGAAATTACTTCTACTGTCTCAACTATGGAGTGGTGTATTACCATCGATAGGTTTGAATCATATAACGAGTTCTATGTTAAAAAAGTAAAACATAATTGTGGTTCAAATGATGAAAATGTGGACAAGCAATTAAATTATTTTGCTAACAACTTAGAAGATTTTCCACAGCCACCACCTATCGGTACACTAGTGGCAGCATTGACTGACAAAAACAATGGCTTATGGTATAAGGCTGAAGTGTTGACGTCCATTATAACAAATCTAGTTGTTCGGATCTTTAGTGATGGCACTGTTTGTAAAGCATTACAAATAAAAGTTCTCCCAAACATCTTTTGTGATGAAAAATTATATTTTCACTGTTGTCTGGATCAAGAAATTGTAGATGTTAACATTAATGATCCCTTAAATTGTGATGTTATCTCAGAAATGATGATGAAATATAAATGGATAATGACAACAACAAGTAACACAGAACCGTATAGAGTGACATTGACTCATGATGGTGTAGATTGTTTAGATATGTTGTATGACATTTTAACTATAGATCACCATGATATTGATGACAGCATTAAAATATCAGAAAATGGCCCCATTTTGAGGAACATTGTACTTAATGATGATTATGCAAAATTGTCTTCGGAAAATCAGTTAAATAACATTCAAGAGAAAAAAAATAATGAAAATAATTTGATTATACCTGAAGTAGAAATTGTGGTTATCAAGTATATTGAAACATTTCAATATTTTTATGTGCATTCTGAGAGTTTGGCAATGTTGTTTATGTCACGGATCTCTGAAGACTTGGATGTGAGCATAGTTGAATTATCTTTAAATGATTGTGTAGTTGGTTCCATAGTTGTTACACACAGTATTTATTTTAACTGTTGGTGTAGAGCCAAAATAGAAATAATCACTGATGGTATCAGTGCTAAATGTTATCTATTGGACTTTGGTGAATATGAAGAATGTACTGAATTCTATAAGCCTACAGAATTTCTTTGCGTGTGCCCTCCAGTGGTAAGACGCTGTTCATTGTATGCTCCAAAGTTAATCGGCAAAGAAAATGAAATTTGGTTTTCCAATGTTAATGATATGTTTAAAGACATTACAACAATTGATGGTATTAAGTTTGATATGATCATAAAAACCCAGGGAGATCCTTGTGTGGTCTCGTTACAGCTAGACAATTCTGACGTTGGTGAAATGATGGATCCTCTATATGTTCAATTGACACATGTTAAGTCTTTTACTGATTTCAAAATTAAAGCAATATCTAGCGATCAGGAATGCATGACCAAACTGTTGGAAAGCTATATTAATACAAAAAATATGGTGGAAGTACATAACCCTAAAGTTGGTGAGTTGTACCTTTCCAAAATCAAATCAAAATATATACGTGTGAAGTTTGAATCATTTAGTGGTGCCAAGTATTTAGTCGTTGACATAGATGATACGTTGGATGTTATGTCTGTAATGAATTTATATGAACTGCCAGAAAATATACGCAACATTCCTATGTTATGCATGTCCTGTTCCTTGATTCTTGATGATAAAATAGAAAAGTATAGTTTGAGTAACTTCCAAAAGTTAGCAAACCCCAAAGTTACATTTGTTATGTGCATAATTACAGAGAATGATGGTACAACTCCAAATCAAGTTAGACTTTATATTGACAACAAAGACGTTCTTGATTTTATAAAATTACAATAAATTTAGTGTTCGTAAGTTATATTTATTAAATAATATTTTAAAGTACAACATTTTTTAGTTTCTATTTTTTTTTACTACATAATATAAGGAAGTTATTGTTATTATATTATAAAATGAAATTCAATTGTTTTATATTTGTTCATGTTATATGATTTGATTGTTATACTTAAATTAATTTATAAAAGGAATTTATACAATTTGTTTACTTTTTTACTTCTTATTACCTTAGCTTATAAATTGGGATCCGATTTCAATGCAAATTTCTTGTTTTCTAAAACAATGCTTTCTAAGCACATAATAATTTGTCTCATATATAAAAGAATTAAAAGTGAGAAACTTACTTTACATTTTTTTTTTTTTTGTATTTTTAATACTTATGTTATTTGTAAGTTTGTAAGGCATTTTTTCTATTTTTAAAATAAATAATTTGGTTTACACACTAGGTGGTTATTTGGTAGCTCTTCAGAAGATGGAAACGCTGTGATTAACAGCATGAAATAAAGTTTTTGTATAAGTGTATTAAAAAAAAGTCATTTTCATGATATTTTGACATAATTATTGACAATATGTGTAGCAAAAAATCCTCCAACATATAATGAATGGAATTTTTTTCAATTTTACAATTTTTATAGTTGGTAAAATATAATTGTATGTTGATTGTTTTTGAACGGGTATTAAAGTAACAAAAATTTTATGGGCCTGTCCGGGATTTGAACCCGGGACCTCCTGCACCCAAAGCAGGAATCATACCCCTAGACCAACAGGCCGCATGGCAATTTTAAAAAAATACTGTTATTTAAAAATACATAGGTTAAGAATGAAGCTTTAATTTATATAATAGAGAATAATACATTGTTTTCTTGTCTGCTTATTTTTCATACTCCAAAAAAAATAAAAAACTCAGCAAAAAAATTGGTAACTGGTTTTTTCAATGAATTAGTAATTTTGTATACTAAATTAATATCAATACAACTTAATTTAAAAATCTAGGAAGTAGCATTGATAAGATAAAAAAATCAGTGTTTTGTGTGTAACGGCGGCCACCATTAATTTACATAGTAACTAATAATAATACAAACTTAATTTTATTCTTTTTTTATACACCTAATATTCATAGTAGGTATATGATCTAAGGTTGCTACATTAACTGTGATAACAACTTGAAAGTATGATTGGATATAAATTGCAAAAGTAATAAATATTAATGATTTATCAGCATGTATCTATCATCTCCGTCTTACAAGTGCGTATCAATTTCAGCAGATCTTACTAAGCATTGTTAGTTTTAATATTAGAGTGATTATTATTGTTTAAAACTAACAAAGCTCAAAGATAACTGTTGAATGAAAATTTGGTATCTTTCACACTTGCAGGTGAAACATATTCTTTAAAGCAAATTTTTTTATTGATTTAATTTTAGCTTCTTATATTTTGTAAAAAATAAAAATAGGAAAATGTTGAGATTTGGAGCATTTTTAAAACGTATTTAAATAATGGGAATGAGATTCGATTTTTTTCAAAATGAGGTCAATTCACTCTTATATAAAACTGACAATACCCTATTGAAACTAGCGAACGAAAATTTGCTATGTCGTACGTGTGTAAGACGGGAAATACATACGGGTGCGACGTCCTCTTAAGTTTTTTAATTATTTAATTAAAAATGTTTTTTTTTCTAAAAGATTGGGATCAATAAACTTATTTGTATTAATTCATAATCTTATACTCTAATTTGTAAGGAATTTGTAAGTTTCTCTTATTCAAATGTGTTAATTATTATTATTTATTCACCCCCGTTCAGGCAATGAGTGTAAGTAATGTGACAATAGACTCAACGAAAATAAATAGCAATTTATCGTTGAATTTTAAGAACAGTATTTACAAAATATATTCAAATAAATGGCAGATATAATTTATCCAAAACCTAGGCACAAGCATCGGAGTTTAAATTCGTTATGAAAAATCAAATTTAACGTCAAAAGCAACACTGCTACATTCTCTTAACATATGACTTAAAGGGTTATTAAAACTATACGTTTGTGAGTGGAAAGGTAGGTACATTACTTTCGCAATCTACCAAAATTTAGATTCGTAGTGCGAATCGATAAGAAAACCAGAGTTTTCTTCCTGTTGGGTAATATTATATTTTAGTTGTTTTATTTTTAAATATTATTAAAACACCAAATATCCATGGTTATTGCCGTCGCATCGCTGTTTTTGTTTTCGTTGTCAATTAGGTACTACGGATAAATTAAAATACTAGATTTAAATACTCGATTCTCAATATCATCCGCTTTTGTAATTTTATATTACGTACCCAAAAATGGTAAAGCCAAATTTAGGAGGGGCGCACCTTTAGGTGTTTTAGGGGCGTTATCGTTGCACAGCCTTTACGACAAATTCACGCGTAGCACGGCTTTAGTGTAGTGTGTAGCGTGTTGACCGGTGGCCACACAATAAAAAGAGTCTGCGCCGATCATAGAACCCGGTGCCACCACTGCCACTTTAATAGGTAGTGGTAAGTATAAATTATAATTTATAATATTGATTATAGAATTATAGAAGTAACAATAACTAAGTGAACTAACAAAAAAAATGTATTTATTTTAATAATAATTTTTTTTTTCATAATATAGGTTCATGCGTAATTCTTATCTTTATTTCGTTTATCGTCATAATCAACTTTTAACGGCAACTATATTTAACACATTTTAATTGAGGGATATGAAACAGAAATGCAGAATAATACTTCCACATAAATGTTGATACTCTGGCGCTCTGCAAAAGAGCTAACATTGAATAGGTACTAATATAGTAATAATATATATAAATACGATAGTTTATTATTTTTATTGTGTGTCATTAATCATTAGGTATATAGACGAGCCAGATCAGGGTAGGTGTTGCCTACGTTTAACTCAACAGTGAATAGTCGATATACGACATACCTACCTGCTTGAAAGCACCCAGCTTTTTATTTGTTCTGTATTAATAGATATTTTGCATCCGTGCACTACTGCACTCCATCACAAAATGCACGTTGGAGATAATGAGAATAGGCGAGATTTTGAAAATACGATATGCTAAAATAATGGCAGTCGGAATTTCGTTCAATACAATAATTAGGTATTACTAATGGAGTACCATTTGTAGATTTGTATGTGAAAAAAATCACGCATGTCAAGCATTACTTGTAGGTAGGTATATAAATATATAATATTATATATAAATAGGTAGGTGCCTACTTAGCAATATTTTTGTGTATTGCTATTATTCACTAATTAGGAGTTGTTGTTCATGTATAGGTATATTTGATAATAAACTAAGTATTTAATAATATAATATAATATGTACGTGCTTATTATATTATGCTCACTCGTATTCTACAATCCGTGTACAGAATATAATATACCTATTATATTTTGCCAACGTACCTACATAATATATATATTGTTGTATAATATAATAATATGATATTTGTACACTAGATTTGGTCGACACACCTATATATATTTGTATGTATAAATATTTTACACGGTCGTATTACAACTTGGGTCCATATATAAACGCGAACGCATATCTCGCACGCGCTTCGTTTAAACCAACTCAAGGTAATTTCTTATCAGTCCGAAACGCGATCGCATTTCCAACTTTCAGCATTCATTGTGATAAATACAATAAATTATTATATTAGGATGCTATATTATTATATCCGGGGCCGGATTTACAAAAAATAGAGGCACTGTGCATTGTTTACATTGAAGTCATTTTTAACTAAAAATATTGGAAACATTAAATAAAACAATATATATATATTGAAACTGACGAAAATGTTATACAAGTTAAATAAGTAAATCACAATTATCTTCCCGGTATAGGCCACGTGTGCCAAACCACGAATTCCAATATTTTTAGCGATAAATGTATTGATCTTACAATAATGTGTGTTTTTTCTGTTTGCCATTACCTTGGCAGCAGTAAAATTTTTTTAGTATTCAACTTCAGCATCTTTTTTGGTAGGAAAGTGAAAGTGAATCTAGTTGATGCTTCGAGGTTGAAAGTAAAATAATATGCTCAGTACTTCTCAAAATATTAAATAACCGCCAAGAAACACGGAAAAAAAATTTAGGAACATCAGGAATTTGTATGCTAACCAGTTTAATATCGATATATCTTACAAACTCATATTATATCATGTCATCATGGACTTATCTTACGAATTTTGATTATGATACGTTAAAGACGTTAAAGTGTTCAGAAAAATGATTCACTTAATAATTTAGGTTCAGTAGAAATGGATGAGGGTTCTCATTTGAAAAACAGAAGATTGTATTTCCATTGGTCACTCGCCCTTATTAACAAATAATTTCAAGAATTTTAAAATATGGTCGTTATCTAAGTATATTTAAAAATTCTAAAAATCATATTATGAAAGACTGCATTATTAAAGAAAAAAGCAGGTGAGCATGCTTGATGAATCGTCCTGTATAGTTGAAAGTTTCGTGTTTATATATAAGCATACTTTACGTAAATATAGTATACAATATGTAGCATTACTGCACCCAATACCCATACAGTTCACTATGTACAAAATATATTTCTTATCTATTCTTTGACTTAACAGACAAAAATACAAAATTACCTACTACAAGATAACCGTACATCGTTTTCAAGTCTTTACTATTTATCAAG
>JANEHU010000606.1:0-57753 GCA_027563435.1 Nasonovia ribisnigri
ATAAGGCGAGTGAATGCCGTACCAATAAACCGAGCGCAAATGACACATCAAATGCTGTGCCGCAAGCCTCGTCAACGACAAATGGTAGCGGAAAACAGCGACCGGTACTACAATTAAATAGCGAAACGGCGAGTCAGAATAAATATTTTAAAATCGCTATAATAAATGGCGAACGAGTACAATCGTATATTGATATGGGTGCTGCGTGTGTTGCGATGCGGAAGTCGGAAGCCGATCGACTCAATATCAGTTATGACGATAGTGCTCGGGACGAATTCGTCGGTTACGGGTTCGGCCGAGTGAGTTCGTTAGGCCGTTTCAAGACTACTATAATTATAGATAAAGTGAGCGCATACGTCACAGTAAATGTTGTTCCGGATGATGTACAAGAAATTTCACTTTTAGTTGGTCACCCTTTCACGGAACAGCCTCATGTCGTTATTGTAAGCGCGCCGAACGAATTACGCGTAGAAGAAGTCGCGCCTGTAGAAGCGTCGGAACACGCCGACAAAACGCCGATTTGGGCCAAGGAAGCACTTGTTATTCCTAAAAATCATGTTGGACATATCACTGTCGTCACAAAATTTCCGGATCGTGACTTATGTGTCGAAGGAGGGATACGTGCTACCAGGCAGATGGTGCCGCGTTGTTTGATTTCAACTGACGGAGAGGGACGCGCGGTAGTGCCGATGGTAAATTTATCCGACGAAGATTTCACAATTAAAAAGGGTGATACAGTGACGAGAGGAGTACTATTCAACGAAGTGGTCTCAAAAAATAAAGAACATAATCGCGAAATAAACCAGGAACCCGTATTGGCCGAGGAAATTGTGAGCGACCTCACGGCCGATCAAGTCGAAGAAGTACTAACATTATTAAACGAGTATAAAGACTTGATAGCACGAAATTTGCGACAAGTAGGGTGTACTCATTTAACCGAAATGAAGTTAGTGCTCAAGGACGAACGACCAGTGGTGTACAGACCATATCGGATTTCATACAAAGAACGAGAGAAAGTACGCGATATCATAGATGAGCTGAAAGAAGCGGACATAGTCGAGGACAGTGAATCCCCGTACGCCAGCCCTATACTGCTGGTAAAGAAGAAGACCGGTGACGTCCGTATGTGCGTGGATTATCGTGAACTAAATAAGAAGACGGTGCCGGACAAATACCCGTTACCGAGGATTGATGATCAACTGGACAGACTGCACGGTAATGCTTATTTTACTAGCTTAGACCTTTTTAGCGGTTATTATCAGGTACCGATTAATGACGTAAATACGCGCGCGCAAACTTCTTTTGTAACGCCCGACGGTCACTTCCAATTTAAGCGAATGCCATTTGGTCCAACTAATTGTCCCGCAATTTTTTCGCGAATGATAACTACCGCCTTGGGCAAACTATTGTATACGGTCGCCCTGGCTTATTTAGACGACATAATCATTCCGAGTAAAAGTGTAGGGGATGGTCTCGAAAAATTAAAATTAGTATTACAATCATTGCGTGAGGCAGGTTTAACAATAAAATTAGAAAAATGTAGATTTTTTATGCAAAAGCTCGAATATTTGGGTTTTGAAATTAGTAAAAATGGTATAGAACCGGGGCGCCGAAAAATATTAGCAGTAGAACATTTTCCCGTGCCAAATAATGTAAGAGCGGTACGCGGGTTTATAGGACTAGCGAGCTATTTTCGTAGGTTTGTGAAAGGATTTGCCGTGATTGCCCGACCGTTAACCGACCTGTTGTGTAAAAATACACGTTTCGAATGGACAAAGGAACGAGATGAAGCGTTTAAACTGTTAAAAAAGGCACTTACGAGTCGACCTATTTTATCGATGTACGAACCGAATGCTTATACGGAGGTGCACACCGACGCGAGTCAACATGGTGTTGCAGCAGTATTAATGCAACGACAAACTGAGGACGCAAAAATGCACCCTATTAGTTATTTTAGTCGAAAAACAACGAAAGACGAGGCGAAGTACCATTCATACGAATTAGAGGCCCTGGCGATAGTAAGCGCGTTGGAACGGTTTCGTGTGTATTTGATAGGTATTTGTTTCGTAATTAAAACAGATTGTAACAGTTTAAAACTTTTAGCTGACAAGCGAGATTTAAATCCTAGGATAGGCAGGTGGTTTATGAAGTTATCGGAGTACCAATATAAAATAGAACATTTGAAAGGTGATCGAAATTTAATTGCTGACGCCCTAAGTAGGAGCCCTGTAGAATCGGAGCAATCAATAGAGGTAGCTAGTTTAAACGTATTTGGGATAAAGATAACAACCGACTGGGTGGCGGCATTACAAAAGGAAGACGAGGAGGTAGTGGGAACGATTGCAAAAGTGGAGGCTAATGACCCTACCACGAAAGATAAATACGTGATAGAAAATAGTAGATTATACCGAATAACGGGGGGAAGGTGGAGATTGTATTTACCGGCCGATCTCAGGTACGATGTTGTTAGTACTACTCATCGAGAGTTAGTGCATCTTGGGATAGATAAGACATTATATAAAATAAAAGAAAATTTTTATTTTCCCAAAATGAGAGAATTTGTAACAAAGTATGTCAATAGATGCGTAAATTGTATGTTTTATAAAATACCAAAAAAAGGAGAATTGTACTGGCATCCTTTAGATAAAGGCAGTGAACCGTTTCAGGTGATACATCTCGATCACGTAGGACCTTTTGTTATGACAGAAAGAGATAATAAATACATCCTTACAATAGTAGACGGGTTTAGCAAGTATGTCGTATTGCGCGCCGTAAAAGATGTGACGGCTATTGAAACTGTGTACTATATGCGTGAGTTTGTGTGTACGTATGGTAGGCCTAAACGAATAATTACAGACAGGGGTACCGCGTTTACGGCAGCGATATTCGAAAAATTCTGTCACGAGTTAAATATAAATCACGTAAAAATATCGTCGAAAAGTCCGCGTAGTAATGGTCAGGCCGAGATAATGAACGGAATAGCTGTAAGATGTTTGGCAATGACGACTGAAAATCCCGATAACACCGATTGGGACCTAAGGTCGATGGAAGTACAGTGGGGAATTAATAACAGTAAGCATAGAGTGACCGGTTACACGCCGTCCGACGTGGTGTACCGTTTCAAAATCGCTAGTCGCGTCGATAATCCGTTGGTGAGCGAGGTATCGAAAATAAATGAAGATAAAGGTACAACAAACAAAGAAGTCGACCCAACCGAGGTACTACGGAAAAATAGAGAAAAAGAATCACGTAAGATAACACAAAGAAAAAAGAAACCTGAAAAGTTTCGGAAAGGAGACTTGGTGTTAATTAAGTGGGAGGCACCTGCATCGGGACAAAGTCGAAAATTAGAACCTAAATATAAGGGGCCGTATCAGATAGCGCGAGAGTTAAGGTACGACCGATACGTCGTCACGGACGTAGAAGGGGAACAGTTGGGACAAAGGCCATTTAGCGGGGTGATAGGATTTGACCGTTTGAAGCGAGTATGCAAATAAATGTAAATCTATAAATATTATATAATTAATAATTATTAAATGTCAAATTTGAAAAAAAAAAAAATGTATTTATTGTAATAAGCCATATGTCACAAGACGAAAAGTATTTTATTGTAAAAAAAAAAAAATGGATTATTATTACTGTTATAGTGATTTATTATTATAATTATTATTAGCTAATTGTTTTGAAAAAAAAAAAAAAAAAAAAAACTGTTTTATTGTATTATTTAAATATAATGTGTAATAATGTGTATGTTTGACGGGACGCCAAAAGTTTGTCAGGAAGGCCGACTGTTGTAATTTAATATTCATATATATAGGTATAGCCGTTGGATTATAATATTATTATTTAATTTATTGTCATTACTCATTATCATTATAATTATATTAGTGGATTCGTCGCGTATACCTGGCCGCCGTCCGCCCGTCTGGATAACGAAATGTCGATAATATGACCGTTGATAAGGCATGGGTCCGGGCGATCGGTGTGATATCGCGCGAATCATAAAATTAGTGTAGTCGCGGACACAGACCGAACTATATACGATCGTCAGTGCCGACGACTCTTTTTCTGTTTACCCGTAATAAATAAAGTTAATTACTTAACATAAAACTATCATTTTTTTAATACGCTCCGGTACAGATTACCTTTTAGTCGTGTACCACACATAAATACATATTTTCATTTATACATACGATTACCCTATGCACGCTGTATACGAAACATTTGATTGAGATTTACATAAAATGTGTGTCGAATTCCAATAATAATATACGCATACACGTCTTCACGTTATCATTATAAATTTATAATATGTGAAATTATAACACAGACCATGTTTATTATATTTTAGTAAATAAATTCAGTCAATACTTTATACTTACGCATGCAGCGGTTCGTCTGTGATTTGTAGACTGATCTGGCCCGCAATTACATCGTTGCGGTCTTGGGTACTTTTCCCAAATGTATTCTGAATGACTTTATTCCTATAAAAAAATACATTTTATTTTACAATATACAGTAATGGTTTTCTTTTTTTTTCTGGTCATTTTTATAATCACAATATTTTAATCATTTTAAACAAGTAACAACAGCTTAAGTTATATTATATGTAGAATTATTAAATTATATAATATTTAAGCGCTAATTTTAAACTTTTCCGAAGAAAAGTATCATTGGTTTAAGTATTTTAAAAATATTTGGAATACTCTATTCGGTATAATAGTTTTATGGAGTATTCAAATACATATTCCAAATACTATTTTTCTCAAGTATTTTTCCTAAGTCTACGTCGTTGTTGCATACACTGCTAATGAGTAGGTAATAACGATCAATATTGTATGTTATAGGCCTTTATTGCGTGCACCAGGTACTCTGTATATTCTGATCCAAGTCCCAAGCACCGCTCATTTAATATGACATATTATGGACGTATATGATGGTTAAACCTCGAGGAGCCTTAAAGCTTCAAAACGAGTTCGTTTGGCACAGCGTGCACATAATTACATACGAAAATCCTGTTAGGTTCAAGCCGAAATTTTAAAAAGGCTGTGTCGGGGACGAGGACTTTACCTATTTCAATGGATAAAAAAAAAAAATTTTAAATTATAGATCGCGGTGAATCGAGGCGGCGGCAGCTGCGTAGGCGGAGAAAGCCGATAGTGCCGCGCATACGTGTAATGACGTGTATATTATGTGAAAATAACCGATTGCCACCGCCAATGTCTGTCCGTCTGAAGGTCGTTTGTCCGTCCGAGGTTGGGGGCATCGTTCGGCAAGGTCACCGCTGCGGCGGCTATACATCACGCCCCCTCCTCATCGTAACCGAAGTAGTACGATTCGCGATCGAGGATTCGTGAGTTTTGATTTTCTCTCGACCGAACGAGAATCCATTACGTATATAGTGACGCATCGTCCACCGTCCACCGAGGAAACAGACGCAATGAGAAAACATTTTAATTACAATATAATATTGTAACTTCATCTCCAGACTGGCAGTGAAAGAGTATACCCAATGCAGCAGCCACATTAACAATCAGCGTTAATGATAAAGAGTCTAAAATTTCTCAACAACCCACTAACAGCTGATTGTCAGGTTGATTTAAATATAGGCTGCAATATTGCACTACCATAGTATTGACATGCCGGGTAGTCGGTAGACCATATTATGCAGCTGCCCGTTTTTAAGTAAATGCAGGACGGTGTATACTATGTTATAAATCCGAAATCGATGGCTTGTAAATTAACGTCGTTGGTCATTATCACTTTAAAATTATTTACAATGAATAACAATATACCTATATACCTATATGATTCAAAATTTACCAATATATATCACGGGTTATATTATTGTAAATTCTCGTTTTTAAATGATTACGGACCGTTAAAATTAAAAAAAGCAATACCTGCGTAGGTATATGTTACTTCTTTTTTTACGGTGAATGGTTAATGAAGTATGATGGTTTTGAATTTTTTAATTTTGCACCTGTGGCGTGTATCAAAAACAAAATCTTTTACATTAATCTGTAATCTAAAAAACCATATACACGTATATAATAACGGTTTAGGATTCAAATTCTTTGATTATTGCTATACACATGTACTATACGTGGTCACGCGGATATAAATCTCTACTACCGCAGTCTCTAACAGTTTTGAACCACTTCCCTTGTCTTATACTTTTTATCCATAAATTGTCAACTATAAGTCTATAAAAAACAGAACACAAATGTATTATTTTTGGTAAAACAGTGATGTTATTTTTGCATTCCTCGAAGGCATGACTTGTCTGATAAATTTCCTAGCCAGATGATTTCACTGAAATTCTGTACCACATCACACACAGCTACCATATTATAATGTATAGATACAAGAACCCTTTTACTGCAGTCTGCAACTGCGATGTTATCATGCCATGAACCTGTCTTACGTATATATTTTATTAAAATATTAATATTTACATATTATGTATAATATACAGAGTGATAAATTGAGATATTCCGTTTTCGATCAGTAGCTATATGTTATACAGAATAATTCACAAACAAGATCAGCTCCATTTTTTTCTTTAATAATTTATTTTTTCAAATTCTGGTTTTTAGAATTTTTAAATGTATACTCATAGACTAATTTTCAAATTCTTAAATTGTCTGTGGTGATACAAAGTTCTATTTTTAAATGAGGACCTCCTCTTTACTGTAAATTATTTAGTGAATACATTTTTTGAAAATACTGATGTAGGTATAACTAATTCAAAATTCAAACGAGTAGTTTCTCAATTATTAAAATATTTTTACTTATAAGATAATATGGTAGTCCTCAAAAATCGTTTCACAAAAATATAAAATACATTTAATATTAGATCTAAAGTACCTATTTATACTTGAGCCATTTTTACAAATAATTAATGTTGATAGATTAATATTAATCACTAAAATTCTCCATGTATTATAAATCCATTATCATGGACCGAAACTACAACTCAAAAACTACTCGTATAGGTACAAATTTTGATGCTGACACGTCAAAATATTTTGAAAAACTGTCCACTAAATAATTTACAATAGAGAACAGGAGTTCACATTTGAAAAAAAGTTTGTATCTCTACAGGACACTTCTTAAGAAATACAAAAAATCTGAAGAATTTTAAAATTTGGCCATGTTGTATTTAAAAAGTCTAAAAATCAGACTTTTAATAACTGCATTATTGAAGGATAATAAAGGGTGGCCATGTTTTGTGAATCAATCTGTATACTCATAATATATAATATGTATTATATTTACTTTGAGATACGAAACAGTTGGGTGTATATAGGTACCTAATGTATATCCGGTTAATCGTGTGAAAAAATGGTATGATTTTGTAGCATTTTCAAAACCTCTATTAGATGTTTGGGTCGTTCTTTTGTATTTTTATGTCATTTATATATATTGGGTTATGACAACTTTATTTATTTTTGAATTTTTAAATTAATTATTGTGCATGTTTCAAATAATAGATGTTGCGTACCTACCATACTGAAAATGTATTAAAATTATAGATGATTAGATGAAACGTATAGTGTTTAGTACCTAGGTTGCTCTCTGCAACCACGATGTAAAATGCACAAAATTATTAGATTAACAGACCAATTTCGAGTTACAGTACCTAGGTTATAGCTATAGCTATAATAGCTATGTATAGTTATATAGTTACTATAGCTACAAAAATAAAGCGAAAATCCATACACAATTTTAACATGATATTATCATAACATCAAATGTATTTCTGTCCGTTACAATTACCGTGTCATTTTTAAAACCAAACAATATACAGGTATTATATTATATAGCAATTAATCGTTATTTGATTACTTATATATCGTATAAAGTAAGAACAATACTCGTGCTTATATGACTAATATTATGTTTTTGCGTGGAGTCGAAAAGATATCAATTTTTTTTCGTAATTTTTTTGATTTTGATCTTGGGATCTAAGTATGATACATGACGAGGAATCCAAACTTGTTTTCAAAATCCATAATGAATAATTGGATTGATCAGTATTTAGTAGGTACCTACGTAGGAATAAAAATTAGTATTTTTTCATATATACTCGATATATATATTCATATAGGTACCATATATCTACTAAAAGTCTGGTTAAGCATTTGAACTAAATGGGTTACTATATAAATTATAATATGTATTAGACAATAGTCGACATAATACGTGATATTATCACTTTATGTAATACAATATTATTTTATGATGTGTGAAACATGAAATACATTATAATATCAGCTATTCAGCTGTTGTGCATTATTTTACACTTCGGGTCACATTTTAGGTTGCATTTTAAAGGGTTTTTGAAGAGCAATGCATTAAATATTATTATTTCTGGAGTTCTATCTTCTGATTGTTACAATCTATAACGTAACCCGCGATTATATCCACACATCTCTTCGGAATTTCAAAGATTACATATTATACGATTTTAACACGTTTTCGTCTAGGAAAGGAGCAGCGTCGACTACATATTAGGCATAATATTATGAATACTGCAGCGATCAACCGAAAACGCAATGTGCCGTTGAACTTATATATTACATAATATTATACATTATTACATTAACTACAAACATCAAACATCTATATATGGTATTATTAGTGTTTTATATTATTATCTACGTGACCTTTTACTAACATAACATAGCTATTATACGGCTAAAAACCCGTAATTTTCTTATAGCATAATATAGGTGGCGTTATTTATGTTTTCGCACCATCGGTCGTATTTTGGAATTCGTAGCTACTCGTGCAGGCTGAGTAATAAACCGCGCTCGGCAGGTAACGAATGTTGAATATTATTATATTCGTTCACCCAAACGCAGTCGTTCATTTAAGTAATCGTTATTAAAAATTTATACGACCAAAAAAAAAAAAAACCGTTATGAACGTTTAAAAAACCATTTACAATTACAAATAAAATCTTTAAATACATCCATGTCTGCTGCAGTATTATAGTGTATATTATTATCTATATATATATAAGTGTCCTAAAAATTTGGGGATTTGACCATATAATATTATAATATAAACGCTTAAATTGTTCCGCGATAAACGATAATCACGCGGCGGCTCGTTCCTGGACATTATAATTCGATACGAATATTAAAGTAAACGAATTCGGAATTCCTGTTTTTCGACAAATTTCCCATACCATTAAGTATAACTATCTTTTAATCCCACTCCACGAAAACTATTTATACACAAGCAGCCAATATTCAAAAACATTTGCAAATTGTTGTTTTTATGCAACTCCAGATGAAAATTTCTGAGTTCTAATATTAAATTATATATAATAATATACATAAGTCGGATGCCCATTAATTCTAACCCCGTCGCTATAACCATTTCTATCAAATATACCAATACTTACAATACTTATTGTATACTATATATAGATTGTAAATTATTTTAGTAAAATAAAATAAATAAATCACAATGTACGCAAGTTTGGTAATATCTTTCAAAATATTGCACCTTTCGTTTAATAACAACTTTTGATTTTTAAAACTCAACCAAAACTGTATTACAAACATCGTGAATTTATGATTTTTTGTTCGATTCATTTTTTTTTTCGTCACGGCGATAAAGCTCGTCGCGATCGAATCTCTGCTGCGTATTCTTGTCCGTATATACTCATCACTATACTCATAAAAATATTACTTTGATACACTATATACCTACCTATATATGGTTATATATGGTTTTTTCTGTTTTGTTTTTTTAAACGGCACCATCAGAAAAGTTTTTTTCATTGTTTCGCCTATCATCATCATGCGCATCCGTATCATTGTATCCGTAGTCCGTTCGTTTGACAAAGCGGCGACGACTGCTGCAGAATCGCGTCTACTTTACCAATATAATATAGTTCAGCGATCTCGGTTTTTTCTTTTTCTTTTTTATGTACATTTTTATATAAGCAATAAAATGATAATTTCAATCCGAACCCCAACCGATTGTTGATTTAGTACATCATAATTCTTGAAGAATGTTAAGGACGTCTCGTTTAATAATAATATTCTTTTGTATTGTGTCCGTTTTAACGTATAGAATAATTGTTGACAAATACACGCGACAAAAGTATATTCCTATTAGTTTTTCATTCCAATACGTCGTGTATATAATATTATGTATATATTATGTGTGTGTGTATCGTTTAACCCTTGTCTAGACTGACGAGTGACAACAAACCATTAATTTTAAAATGCCATATTGTGAAGCGTATAATATTATATAGAACGGTCGGATTGATTTATTCCGAAAATCGTATGAAACCACGATGAAATCGCCACTTAAGGTATTATGCGTTTACTTGTGAGTGATTTTATAATATTAATACAGCGAGTATAATCAACGAAATTATACGATGACGAAAACCCAAAAAATGAAACCTGCAGCTGTGCCGGGGATGGTATTGAGAAAGTAAAATGTGTACCCTAACTTAACCGAATCCCATCTACAGTTGTATCAATTATTCATCACTGCAATTTTGGGAAGGACTTCAAGCGAAATCAACATTTTATTCGTCATAATATAATATAATTATTTTTATAATTTATATAAACAATATATTATATACCTAAACATATAACTGGACGAGTCCAGTTCGTCGAGTCCATCGCATGTTGTTATTAAATCACGTTACAATTTATAATATGTATGTAGGACGTGTAATATTGATAATAAATAATAATGAATTGACGACGACTGCAGATGCAGTTGCAGCGATGCGTATGCGAGCTGCAGCACCTCTCCACGCGAAATAAGTGACTCACGCTTATGCTATGCTCGTGTGAAGACGATTTTATTTATTTTTTACCCCGTTCGACTGTCATCGTCGCGTCTATTCGATTCGACGAACTCTAACGTTTATTGTCATCACGTACATAATATTATTATATAATTATACATTGGACGATATATACAGGTATTACATTTGCAGCAGATCGATATATTATATTATATATATATATATAGATACATCAGCTGGCGATCGACACGATCTATGTCCCTGGGTAATATTGATGACTAATGTTTTTTAAACATTCTTCGCACACCATCATCGCGGTGTAGCAAAAACCATTGTAACGTGTGCACGCGTTCATTGAAAATAGTGATAAATTATATTTTAAAACAGACTTGGGTACAATAAGCAATCGCATGAAAATAACGAATCGTTGAGCGCTATTAAAGCCTATATTATTGCCGATGAAGATCCCATCTTCCTTGTTTGATTAATTTCCCGTTTGCTTTAAACAACTTTGTTATTGCCATAAAAAAAAACCTTTTAATGAAGCCCTGTCAATTATAATAGTAAATTAGGTAATGATTTTTGTAGGACATTTTGTTAATCAAAGTACTAGAGTAGACAAAATCCATAGATTATTAAAATTTAAAATTTAATAAAAATATTGTTTTAAACACGAGTTTTTTGATGATGTTTTGGACATTGTATTTTTTAAAGAGTTTTAAACATCACAACTCTGAAGCCTGGTAGTCGATGGACACGTGAATGTTGGGTCGCAGCTTGATCGAAGCCGAAGGAATGATTTTGCACAGGCTGTTCCGACGTGCGTAATGGTCTGCGTATTCACGAATTCATTCCATACCCATACGGCACGTCATCTCCAATACCAGCTGAGCACATGGCTCCACCACGACAGAATCACATTGTAATAATTGTCCAATACCTGAAACTGCGTAATCAGTTAATTATCACAGCTAAATCATCTAAAACGTTTGTGAATTCATAAAAATAAAAATAAATTGTATTAATACAATTATTTATTGATTTGATTTATTGTAATATTATGTGTAAAGCTACGCAGTTTGCAATGAAAATGGGCGTGCAAATTTATGAAAATCAATTAATGTAATAACACATAAATGTAGTTAGATATAATATATTATAAAATATATATATAGTAACTGAGCAGTAGGTACACATCCATAACTACCATCGGTTATATGAATTTAACTGAAAATATCTTTTTAATTTCCTATATATTGACTTCAACTCTTATAAATACTGATAAGTATATTACTTAGGTACTAAGACGGGCAGTGATTCGGTTTCTGGATAACTCATGTTTATCATTTATGTCAACGTATAATAACAAAACTATAAATATTTAAATGGAAATGATTTAGTTTATTTAATGCGATAGTGGTGTGTTCCCGAATTTAAAAATATAACTCTTAAAATGTTATGAAAAGTTAACTTTATCAAACTTAACTATAGGAAATTAAATTAAAAAATTACTTGTTATTAATTATTTAGTATATACTTATTCCCGGTTTATACCTATATAAAATTTGTTGAAAAAGAATAATAAGTAGGCAATAATATATAAAACCAAGATTAAATAATACCCAATTGTGCTATTAGAAAATCAAAATTTATGAATTTGAATTAAGATTATTGTCTTTATTTAATTTTATTACATACTATACCTATTCTGTATAATATATATTATATAGGTAATGATTCAACCATTATCCAATTTTAAAAAAAATAGTACTGATGCGTTAAATAAATATAGTAATTCATATAAAAAAAAAAAATTAAGTCGCTTCTTCAGCTATTATTACTGGTTAGAACTATAGAAGCATAATATATTAAAAATTGTTATGGGAAAATGTTCACATTAAAAATAAAGAAATGTCTATTTTGTTTTTTGGAATGCCATATACCTTTATTTATTATAAGCAAGCGTACAACGACCATATATATGTGTAAATACCATATCATTATTAACGATGATAAACTATTATTTTTTCGCAAACGTTTCCGCGGTATAATATGCCATACTGCGTTTCCGCTTATCTTTAAAATAGTTAAGACCGCGACCCGACTTTTCAAAGTGCCATAATAAAAGTAAATAATTACTGTACAATATACGTGAAAACTTTAATGACGTTCTATAGAATTTATTTTAGATATACTGGGCGGAATTCAACGTATAAATACGTATTGATTTTAGAATGATGTGTTTTTTTTATTTCCTATGTATAAATGTATATATATATTTTTAAAAACGATTTAGATGGTATTTTGGAGTGGTCAAAAAAATTCTCAACACTTTTCAAAATCAATGAAAAAAACAAAAAAAAATTACGGAAAAATGGAAATATTAAAAAAAAACCAATTTTCAATCAACTGGACACATTATTCACCAAATATTTTTTTCTATTTGTTGTGCTATTTATAGATATTTAAAATTATTATTGCTTTTTTAGATTCAGAGCAAAACAATGAATGGGTTTTACAATGATGTGTGTGTGTGTGTGACGTCACTTATTTAGGTATATAGGAGTAGTAACATGAATTTTGAAGGTGGTTTCAGGTATCAAATTGAATTTGGTTGGTACTTTGAGGTATATGATGAATAATCCAAAAAAACAAAATTATTTTAGAATAACAGGATTTGTTGAACAATTTTTCGACAAAATGTCGTAATGTTTCAAAATAAATTTATTGCGACCTGCGGCTTCTGAAGTTAACGTTCTATAACAATTATTTAAATATATCGCTGGAAAAAACAATTCTCGAAAGTCAAGGTTGTTGAAAATGGCAAAAAATACTCTAAATTAAAAATAAATGTATATTAAAAAGCAAAAAAATGCCAACGGCACGTAGTGTTCCCAAGCGGTCACCCATCCAAGTACTAACTACGCCCGACGTTGCTTAACTGCAGTGATCGGACGAGAACTGGTGTATTCAACGTGGTATGGTCGTTGGCGTTAATCTCGTACAAAATGATAATATTTAAACAAGTAAATTAAGTCATGTTATTCATGTTATACTTCGTTAAATTATTTAAGCCGTTTATCGTTCCTCCCCTCCACACGGACGCTTTAATAAAATGCATATATTAAAAAAATCGTGCAATATTGTAGAAGTTATAGTCATTATAGTAATTAAATTTTACACCGAAACATTACTACGTACCTACCTATTACAATTGTTTCCTATAGTCATAAAATGCCTATGTTGGATTTGCAACTATACGTCTTATAAGATATAATATTATAATATACCTCTCGACGGTACCAGCCATTAGCAGGGTGTTTGTAATGGTGTACGATTCACCCACTGAACTCGTAAAAAAATATTGAAAATTGTGACTATATGCATAAACACGGATAACATAATTTATATTGTCCAAATCTATTTTATACGATTAACAATTCTCGAAAGTCAAGGTTGTTGAAAATGGCAAAAAATACTCCAAATTAAAAATAATGTATATTAAAAAAGCAAAAAAAGCCAACGGCACGTAGTGTTCCCAAGCGGTCACCCATCCAAGTACTAACTAGGTACGTCCGACGTTGCTTAACTTCAGTGATCGGACGAGAACCGGTGTATTCAACGTGGTATGGTCGTTGGCGTTAACTTTGTCCAAAATGATAATATTTAAGCAAATAAATTAAGTCATGTCATTCATGTTATACTTCGTTAAATAACGAAATGGTCTGCGTATTCACAATTCATTCCATACCCATACCACACGTCATCCCCGATACCAGCTGAGCACGTGGCTCCACCACGACAGAATCACATTGTAATAATTGTCCAATACCTGAAACTAATTTAACGAAGTATAACATGAATGACATGACTTAATTTACTTGTTTAAATATTATCATTTTGGATGAGGTTAACGCCAACGACCATACCACGTTGAATACACCAGTTCTCGTCCGATCACTGAAGTTAAGCAACGTCGGGCGTAGTTAGTACTTGGATGGGTGACCGCTTGGGAACACTACGTGCCGTTGGCAATTTTTTGCTTTTTTAATATACATTATTTTTAATTTAGAGTATTTTTTGCCATTTTTGAAAATTGTTGACGACCTTGACTTTTGAGAATTGTTATAGAACTCTTTCCCGCGTATACCTATTTAAAAAAAAGAAAACAATTTGATGAGCCGACCGTTGTGTGGCACAACTGCAATTAGTGACCGTCGTAACTCGTAATAACATTACAATATTAACTATTTGGTAATTATTGTAAAGCCTACACAAATATGATACAAATAAAAATAACACAACAATATATTTCACAATTCAGAGACAAAATAGTAATATATCCCAATATAAATTATTATTTCAATTGATAGATTATTATTTATTAATAGTTAGTGTTGTTATTCATGGGAAAACTGGTCGTGAATCGAATGTGGTGAAATGCACGCGGAGAAAACGAACGGCGACCACATATTATAATGTTATGAGATATTAAAATATAACTTTTATAAACGGCATTTAAACTTGCAAGGACGATTATACGTACATAGTTTTACATTTCTATGGCCTGCAATCGTTTGTAACGAATCTACAGTACATCGAGCGTTTCTCCTAAACGATTAAAATCGATATAATTTTTTAGCTTGCATCTCCTATAGAAGGGTGCAGCTTGTGCAGGTATACGCATTTGCATAAAGTGCACATAAAAACGTGATGGTCTCATAAGCGTCGTTTCGAGAGCGCGCATAAATCCACGACTCACAAGTACCTAACTGTAGTAACTATAATAATATATGCCAACTGAATATATTTTATCCCTAACGATGGCACCGACACCCATTTATCATGCATATAAGTACGCCATCGAACTACTTTAATCAATCGCGGTGAGTGTACAACTACAACTACAACTGGGTCTGGGCACCTATATACAGGTGGGAGGACGCGGGACGCGATGACTTAAGGCGCAAAAAGACTGTAATAATATAAATTAAATTATATTCGCTGCCTATCAATTAATTTTGCACGTGTGCGCATAACACACACGCTTGCTTTTTTGCACACGATGTTCGTATTATTATTTTATGGGATTAGCAGCGAGTAGCGACGTCTTCGATGCCATTGCGGCTCGTCTGTTATTTGCAGGTATAACAAGATAATTGCTGGTGCGGCGGCTAACCGAATGGTATAATATAATATTGTATGATAATAATAATATGTATTATAATTTGTATCATTATTATTATTATATTATTTCGATGTACCACACACACGCTCGCGTATTTTATAATATTATATTAAATATTGACAGCGATGAAAAAAAAAATAATATGATTCGGACGTTCTAAATAATAATTATACCTACGGCGCGTAATAATATAACGAGGCTGCAACATCACCTTTAGTGTTATGACATGCGTAGTGGTACACTCGTGCGTATTATGAGTGTAAAACGACGTTTATGAGCGCATTAAATCAACACACACACAAAGCCAGAGGAGGTATACCGAATCGCCATTCCCCCTCGCGTTGTAGTAATAATAATAATAATAATAAATAATGATAATAATAATAATAATAATACACATCACATTCATGTTATTATTATTATTGTTGTATCCGTATAGTAATGAAGAATAATTAATCGCTGTATATAGTCGCGAACCGATAAATCATTTTACATTATGTATCGCGTAATGGGCGGGTCGTAATAATCCGATCGAAAGGTAATAATCAATAATGGAATAATATATTATACAGGTACAACACTGTTCACTGCCTGAATATGCTATACATAGTGCAGTTAGTGCGTACGAATCGTACTCTACTAGATTGTATTTTTATTTTTTTTTTAAGTAAAGTCTTCAGCATCATTGATAATTAGTTATATAGTTAGAGTGTATTATAATATTGAATATTTGTATAATACGTATAATTATTTTTTGCAGACGATCCGGCAATATAATATAGGAGCGTATAGATACGTCGTACCACTATATTTAGCGTCAACGTAATGGGTCATCGTTGACCGTTCCAAGTATGAAAATTTGATTATCCCGTAAAATTTGTTCCCGTATCAATATTATAAACAAATAATCTAATAATCTATATACAATTATATAAGACGTTGTATCATATCAAGCCCCGAAATCTTAGGGGAGGGGCTTTCTGCAACTAAGGGGCGTTGGGAGATTCTATATAGATCACCCTCTATAGTTTAATTTTAGTACCCCAGCAAGGTCAGTCCCGAAACATTAAAAAAATAACCAATTTATGTTTTACTAATATCATGATTCACGACACCACTGTTTAATCGATTATAAATAAAACAAATCAGGAAAGTTCACTCTGCGAGCGTGCTAAATTCCCGGTTTCCAAACGTATTATAATACAAAAATGAATTAATAAAGTATACAATTCCAAATAGGTACAGTTTGGTATACCTAACCTTAATATTTTTAATAATATAAATCTATATAAAATACGTATACAATAATAATTCTAATTACTAACTAACTCAGCTTAATACAAACAATCGTAAATATGTACATGCAGTAACTAGTAACTATATACGGACAGTAAATCAATTCGTAACTATATAATATTATGTATAGTGTATACCTATATAACCTATATTTTACTGGTAACTGACCGATGGGGATACAAGATGTTCTAAACTAATGTTTAAAAACCTAGTGGCCAGTGGCATACTTTTTAAAAAAACGTTTAATTCATATTTATATATTATAATAGATTATTATAGACAGTGCGAGTAGGTATTAGTAGGTACCTGGGAAAATCTAAAATCTGTATAATATTACAACACCTTTTCCTACGTGAACAGCGGCGAATGCAGGCGACTCCAATTGTCACCTGCACGCTGTTCCTTGTGACGCGATCTGGCGAAATACAACATTTTTTGGTTTTTCACCCCTTCACCGGTTTTTAGGACGCGATGTAGAGAGGGAGAATTAATACCCTCTTAATATATATATATAATATCTTCCTTCAATAAAATATGAAGACATAATACGATGTTTTAACTATAGGTAGGGCAATATATAGCCAGTATTATCATCCGAATGTTTATAATAGATAAGACATTGTTCAAATACCTACTGCGCAAGTACATTATAATATAGGCTTATAGGCTGCAGGTCGACTTTATCTCGTTGCGTTAAGTGTGATAATATTTCATAAGGCATGTAACTTAAAAAAAATTTCTTCACTTCAAATTTTATTTGCCTCATCACTTTTAAAACTGAAATCTGTAAATATTTTTTATAATAGTTGTAACTTGTAACATTGTTATTAATGTTATTATTATATTATATGTTACAGCAGGACACGAAGTGTGGAGAGTTTTTCTGCTGCAGACGACCATGCAGATTAGATGTACGTCTGCTGCGGATGATTGTATAATGTTTGTTGTTTGCGTGCAAAAAAAAAAGAACAAATTACAAATCGTAATGTCGTGGAGTTATCGTAATCCTCGGTTAGAACTTCGGCGAACATCGGTGGTGGTCTGTCGAGACGACTGCGGGTCAAGGTGACCACGGGAGTATTGAAAATAACGAGCACTCGTCACCTGGCACACGCGGTGATATATATAATCGAAGGGAGGGCGCCTCTTGTGTTCCTACGTAATAATAATATTATAATATGTAATATACAAAATTAACGTGTAAGAAAACCTGAGAAAGCAAAGGTTTTTTTATTGCCATGTCGTCGTAAAATAGTAATAATAATAATAATAATTAGATGTGATCGAAGGGAGGGAGATAAACGAGATCGTTAAACAAACTAGATTTTAGGTTGTAAGACATGACGCAAATCAAAGTGGCAGATTTTGCTGTGTTTGTAAGATATCGTAATGCGGTTATTCCGCCCATGGTGCAGAAATCTTTTTCTATGTAAGTTGTTGCCTGATAGGTTGGGACTCAGTGCCGTAGCCAGAAATTTTTTTTGGGGGGGGGCACTTAATTTTTTCTCAATTTTTGCAATGCTAGAATACCCGATTATCACCTATTACTTTATGACCCCTTTGTTTATAAAATGTTTACTACAGTCCTATTATTTGTATGACTACCATTATAATATGCTAACAACTATGGTACCCATATATTTAACATAACAAAGTATTATTAGTATTTCATTAATAATATTTTTAAAAATTAAAAAATTAAAAATATAACAAAGTATTAATATTATGTTAAACCATATATTGATAGATTAATTTATTAATTAATGTAGCTATTATATTAAGAACATTATATCAATATTATTACTATGTGTTTTAAACACATTAACTATAATCATAGAACAATAATATACCATGTCACCATTAACTATATACCACTTGGGGCTTGAGCACAAAACATGTTATAATATAATATGGTTTAATAATATGATACTTATAATCAAACCATAACCGTGTTCACAACAAAAATGGAATACACTTGTATTTCTTATCTAAAGTCTGTGATTATCTTTACTATTTTAAATTTATGAATACAAAATTATAAAATTAATAATTTTTATTGTTATTCGTTATCATAGATTTATCTTGAATTATATAAATTTAAAAATTTCTGTGCGATGTACTATGGGTCTATGGCCAACCAAAAAAAAAAGAAAGGATTTCGGGGTGGGCACGTGCCCCCAGTGTCCCCCCCTGGCTACGGCACTGCAGGGTTGGGTATATAGTATATACGTAAAACCGGCGATACCCCAAAATCTATTAAATTGTATATTTCTTTTGATAGGCAAAAAACGTAAAATGTATTTACGGTTTTGTACCTTAGTGCGATAATATATTGTACTACCTGATACAATATTGTACAGACTTTAATGGATATAACATATACATATTGTATACCTTCACATTTAATAATTAGCTTTTATGCCCACTATCCCGACCTGCTGCACATAAATAACGAAAAAACAAAATGATTATACAAAAAGTACATATAATCCACTCATAATAATATGCTAAATGACAAATGCATTATACCTACAGCCGGTACCGTAAGTACAATACCCATAATATGCATACAATAAGTATAATATAAATGAATAAAATATAGCTACATCTTCTTTTATCCCTTTCCGGTAAGAACAGATTATAATATAAATATTAAAAAAAAACACATTATAATAATATTATGTGTGCAGTCAAATATAATAAGAAAATAATAGGCACCACTTGTAATAATAATATTATCAATCACACCAAACCTAACTATAACAAAATACAGGTGGATTCTCATTCAAATAGTTCGCTTTACCAAAGATGAAATAATTTTTTGAAATATTTTAATATACTAAAGGGCTTATGTACCTACCTATACGATTTCGTATGCGCGTTGGATAAAAGGTGTTAGTAAAATAATTATTAATTTCTTTCGCCTCTTTTTCGAATCGCCATAGTGGGGTTTACACATATTATTATAAGTTATCAGTGGCGGATCTAGGATTTTTTATGTTGGGTGCTCAGGTTAAGGTCTCGTATTCTGTATACTCCATCCTAATTGCAAGACTTTTTTTTTTTAGTTTTAAAAACGACGGCTAAAGCACCTTAACAGCACCCAATTCTGGATCAGTGCCCTGAGTCAGTTATCGATTGGTGTACGGCAAAGGTGAGACGCTGATACATCAACTTAAACCGTACTTGGCCAATAATAATAACTAATTTATAATAATCAACGAGGCGTAACAGCCGCGTACATAGGTGAAAATAAACTCGTTAGTATTGCACTAAATTATAGAATATTATTATCAGTAATATTACACGCGTCACAACGTTTGAATGCTACGACTACTATTGCAGCCATTGCAGTCGGCTGCGCACGTTGCCTTATTCACCATAAATCTTCAGCCACTATTGAACCCTCCCCTCCAGCCACCATAACATAAGATAGTGTTATACAACCATAAAATATATATTTATTATTTTTATCAGGATATACTAAAGAAATATATTTTATGTGTGATGTATGTGTGTGTGTGTGTGTGTGTGTGTGTGTGTGTGTGTGTGTGTGTGTGTGAGTGCCATATAGTCTGTATATTATGTATATTGAATATTCTATAATAATAATATGAGAACATCATAAATTTCACGTTTCTAGCTTATACCTATATAATATATGTTTGACATAATATGTGGCACTATATTATATTCTAGCGGTATTAATTTAAAGTCACACAGTTCTAAAGTTGGTTTGACGGCGCGCTTACGCCGCTTTTTACATATTCAAATAATAATTATAATTATAATTTTTATACTGTTATTGCAGTTGTCATATTATATAGGTATCTACGGTAATATTATGCTTTGTACATATATTGCGGTTGGATCGGTCTATAAATTATAATAAATCGCCCGGAAATTGCTGCACCGTTGGATAATCACACGTTAGGCGCATGCACACACGTCCTGGCGATTTATCACGAATATCCACGACGTCTATGCATATTATAAGTGCAGTGTATTGTGGAATTCGAAAAAATTACATTGATTTATCTTGTGGAAAATGTGCACGAAAATGCAATGCGCGGGTATGTTTTGTGTAAAACAAAATAACGTTACGGTTTAATACCTATAATAGAGAACGCCCCAAAACGCGTGGAATATTTTTACCGTTTTTTTAGTAGTTCCTATACCTACAGCACTATACACGTCTATACCTATAATATATAATATACATTCCCGGATTTAGAGGGGTCAAGGAGGCCTCAGATTTTACCTCCACAGATTCCTTTATAGAAGCAAAATATAACTAGTATTGAATTATGCAAATTAAATAAATATCCTATAAGAAAAAAAATCATCCAAGTTATTCTTTTCAAAAAGATTTTTCTAAGATTTTAAATAAAACAATTTTGTACTAAGGGCTATCATTACCTATCAGTAAAATGTGAAGTTTAATGATAAAAATCTAATCACATTAATAACAGACCGTATCACATTGTAGAACGCCGTTTGCCAATTTATACAGTTGCAAATATAAAGAAATCAAACGATGCATTTGCAGCATTCACATCATACGAATACAAATATATATGTATAGATATAGTAAAATGGCGTATACCGTTATAGCTACGATTTTAAGACAAAGTAGTTTTCATTTAGCGAATAAGTGGTGTTTATTAAAATTTTATCTACAATACCCATCTTATAATATTTTTTACTACGTAATTATTCAATTTTTTTCATTTGCAGACCATGTATATTATACATAATACATTATGACTTATGAGTGTTATGAATATAATATTTTAACTTTTCGTCATAAATTATCATTGTGATCCTATAAAAAATATAGTATTTAAATTTATACAAATTCGTAGTTATATTATATAGATACCATCATTAGATATGGAAAGCACATCATAAACTTAGTTCTACAACTACCGTACTATATAGATGTCATCTGATAAGTGCATGTCCCCAACTCTTAATCATAGATTTATTTTTTTTTAATAAAACTTATATAAACGTACTATTTAATTATGGCATCTAAGAACATTAATTTATTGTGTATCTATTTATAATAAATAAACAGTTTCCAAAAATATAAATACATATTTTATATTATGATTCATGAGCGTATTTTTCAAGGAATAACGCGTATAGTCTGATTTCTATACGAATTCATAACAGGAGGCCAATCTTCCCACGTGTTGGCAAAGGAAAATTCAAACAATATTTGTTATAATAATATATTGAAGAATAATATTTTATAATTATTGTATATGCATATATTATTTAAAACGTACCGTCGTGGTTGTGAAAATAACGATATATAATTCTACAGTCTATATATTATAATGATTTTTTTTTAAATATTTTTATTGCACCGTGCCACTTAACGATGCAGTTGTAATAAAAACGAACGATTTTATTACTACAAGGCATTTTTCTGAAATGCAATATTTATTTTGGCTTGTTAGTTATCCATTTCAATAAATATAATATATTCTTAAATTTATCACCCTATATTATGGGTTGATAAATTATAATTAGTATAAATAAAACTCAACAGTCATAAAATATGACTAATATTGCACATACTAGTTTTTTTCATACTTAGCCAATTTATATCATTATTTTCAAATTTTATCTTTTAGTATTTACAAATTCAATAGATATATCGTCATGTGGGCACCTATATTTATTTAAGCTTTAATAGGTGTGATCTTTATAAACTTCTATCGTCGGTCAACCATAGTTTTTCCATTTGCCCAAATGCCCAACAGTGATATGTCCTGATCAGAACATAAGTAAGAGGAGGGGGAAAATCGTTTACCTGAGTCTGGGACGCAATCGACGGTCGCTATGTATGTATTATATTATAAATAGGTAGTCATTTTTTCAGTCAAAATCCTAATTTCCTATTTTTTGTATCTTCTTATCTTCTGCTATACCTACTGCTCTAATACTGATAGTACAATATTCTTTTTTATTCTATCGACCGGCCACAAGATGTCACCTTAACGATAATATAATATTATTTTCAGTTCTTTTTTAATCAATCATCGACAATCAACGGTTATTACTAGGGTTCGGATTTGAAGGCAAATGCCTTTCTTTTATTAATCATAATAGAAAAATAATTTTTGTACAAAAGTGTGTTTTATTTAATTTCTTAGACAATGGATGCATTTTCTTTTTGCCTTTTTTTGGCTTTTTACCTATAAATACCTTTTTGCTTTTTTTTGCCCTTTGTACTTATAAATGACTTTTTTGTGTTTAGTTTTCAGTTTATTTTATAATTTTATTCACAGCTTACGTATTATCGCTACAAATGGGTTTTATTTTTCGTAATATTACGATTTCTCAAGTAGTAATCTTAATTTAGATAATTATTTATGTATGAAATACGCCCCGATAACTTCGGTGGACGTAAAAAGATCTCTTTCGATGTATAAAAATATTTTGATCCCAAATCGTCAACGTTTTTCTGAAGACAGCTTATCAAAGTACATGGTAGTCAATTTTTTTTTTAATACCAACTAGTTTATTTTGTAGTATATTTATGAATTGCTTTTTATATAAATTAAACGCCTTTTTTACATTTTCAATGCTTTTTTTATTGTTTATATTGCCTTCAAATCCTAACCCTAGTTATTAAAATTTTGGTTATGGGCGTATAAAACATGCACTGTGGTAAATAATTATAGTAGAAATTTGTGTTTATTTATTATTGGTTGCCATTGGTTATTCGGACGGATCAAGTACAAGCTTGCATCAAATCGAATTTTCGAACATTGCCTATACCAAGGTGGATTAGTCACCCTTTGCCCGCGATCCGAAATAGTCAAATCGCATACCTGCAGGGTGGCTGAGTTGCACTTATTGCAGCTAGTTACACCCTGCAAATGGAGTTGAACAATCATAATTTTTTTAAGAGTTTCCATTTTTTACGGTCAACAAAGTGCGCGGGATCAGCTAGTATTATCAGAATACTGTCGTGAATTATTCGATAAGAATGTGAGACAGCAAGTGGTCGTGATTTGTTGTATATACCGCGTTTGGATTGAAATCTATGCAGGACCGTCGCTGATGTCAAACGATAAAACAGCCATGTTCGTGCATATCTCACTGCAGCGGGCCACCGCTTATCGATCTCGACGACCAACACACGTCCCGGTACCGGTTACCGGTAATGAACGCGGAGTTGCGCCCCATATTGTAATATCATGATATTTACTTCAATTTCGTAGGGTCGCTCAAGGGGGTGCGCTTCTTTTGAAAGCGGTTTCGAGCATGCGCATGTCGTGGACGGCCCACATAAGCGGACTGGTCGAGATAAAATTATTAATTATATCTAATAACGATATTGGGCGTGTACAGGGGTGTGCCTGGGCACCCCCTGAAATTTTGTAATTAATGACCTAAGATTTAAGTCCAAGAGTATTGGGGGCCTGTATTTTAACTGATGTTACCAGAATAAAATGTAATTCTTTCTAAAATATGTTGTAAAAAAAAATTATGATAACTGATTAAAAAATAATAAAACGTACAATTTTTTTAATTTGCGTGGAATAACTTATTATGATTATAACAGCTAGATGTTACTGACTACAAAAGTATAAATAATAAATAAACATTGTATTTAACTCAGAAATAGATATTAGATCCAAAAGAATATTATATAACTTCAACTTTAGGGAGGTTATTGGTTAACAATATTTTACTGTACTATTACACCATCAGAAAAGACGAAAATAATTACCGTATGGTTATAATTATTAAATTCCAGATTCCTACAAGTGTTCCAACGTGGAATCCTGGCTTAACGCGTCACGCCATTTTACTTTGGTTAGGTTAGATAACCTAACCTTTTTTTTTATATATAATATTAATGCAAGGGGAATTAGCATGCGATTTATCTTAGAAATAATAAATATAATAATATATCCCTCCCCCCAAAAAAAAAAATGAAAATGCACGTGTACGTAACTATAACAAACAGTATTGATATAATGTATAGGCAGTGGCGTAGCAAGGATATGGCGAACTGTACCTATGCCAGGCGCGCAAATTATGAAACGTCGCAAATTTGTGCTTCAACATATTCGTCAATTTTTTAATCTCTAAAAAGGCGCATTTTCCTAAGTTTGCCTGGAGCGTTAAAGAGTCTTCCTACGCCACTGCGTATAGGTGATAGGTGCCTGGGCGATAGACCTACTTACACGTATTATATTATTATATTATTTCGTACAGTGTAATGTAATATTGCAGCCAGTATTAGGTCGATACAATCTATACCTACTGCAAATAATAAGTTTTTGCAGATAGTTCCATAAAAAAAAAATTGTTTCTACTGATATTTCGTTCAGATCGTTCCGTTAAACAAATCTTTTCTCGAGTGGCATATATGAAATCCAATTTCATACATGTCTATAACAATATTGACAATACGCAGTACCTATATAATATATAATACGTATGCATTATATATGTGTAATGTGTGTGTGTTTAAATTCCGGTACTCGAGTCTCAGATCACATATTATTATATTTTACGTCTGTGCGCGAAACATGAAATGATTATATCGCGTATTCATAAAGGAGCAGGCAAACACTGCCGATATATTATTATTATTATTGTGTACGCTCACACATAATATGTACACGGCGAGCCCCATGTGTGTATAATAGTATATGTGTAATATACAGGGTGTTCCAAAATGATTCATCCGATTTCAAAAAATCATATTTATTGTAAAATTTGATTAATCATGTTAGAATTAATTTTACATTTTGATGGATTATTTTAAGTTTTAGGTACAATGCTTATAAATGTTCAATGTGACCCCCCCCCCTTACTTGCACGACACACATCTAAGCGATATTCAAACTCCTCATAAACCTGTTGAAGCATGTCAACTGTAACCAAGTTGATGGCGTCTGTAATACGACTTTTCAATTCGTCAAGATCTTTTGGAAGGGGAGGTACATAAACAATGCTTTTTATGTAACCCCAGAGAAAAAAATCACAGATTGTAAGATCCGGCGAACGGGGCAGCCATGGACTTATCGGCAATCGATAAAAACTCAATAATTCGTTTCCTAGTTCACTGACCATTACGGTGCCAAATTGATCAACTAGATAACTTAAAATAAACTTAGTTATCTAATCTTTCCATTAATACATTGGTCATTAACCTGCGATTAACCGTTGCCGAACTATATCAGTTCGTAATCGGATGAATCATTTTGGAACACCCTGTATATAAGCAAATACACCGTCGGCGCTGCGACAAGTTTTGACTCGTGTACGATAATAATTCCATTTTACAAGTTGACGGGAACCCTCCGCGCCACTCGAGGAGTCGTGTCATTGAAATATTTACTGGAGCTTTGCACCTCCCCCCCCTCTCATCCACGTCATATCACTCTCGCGCACAAAACCGCTTCCTCGGTCTATATATGACGTCGAGTGAGTGGGCACGAGCGCGTTATTGTCGTGCACTCGTGGTGCATATAATAATAATATATTATACATTTATACGTGTACATAGTATATACGTATACCTAGTACCTACACCAACTATATATGTATGATGATGATAATAATAATAATAATAATGATGGTATATAAACTATTGTGGATTCGGGCGGCGGAATTGCAGGTCACATTCGAATTACTGTCGCATTGGGCTTGGAAACAGAATTTGGAAAATTGCCGTCCAATGAGCCATGTAAGAAGTATTCCTCTTTCTGAAATTGGATAAAGGGTCTAAATCGAATCACTTTACACAACCCGACAGTTTTTCCTGCAAAGCGCAGTTTTAAGCAAAACAATCAGTACGCGCTCTGGACCCTTAAGTTAGAATTTAAAGTAGATATTGGTATTTGACAATATTAATGAGGCATTACTGTGTACCGATAGTTCAATATCTGCAGATTCCTTTCATTTGTATGTATAGATTAATTATTTTTTTTATTAAATAATTGTAATTAGAAATGTCTCTCATTTACTTCAAGAATTATATTTCCCGAGTTCATTTATTATAATATGAACGTGGCATACACGATATTTATTTGTATTTTTTTTCCGAGAAGATGACATGCTTATGCAATTCATATACGGACTTAGCATTGTAAAAGAACTGCTGACAAGTAATACTGTGATAGTGAATGATGATAGCGTAACTTCGGGGGTACGCCGTGATATTAAATAGATTGGGCGGTAAATGCAATTGTTATTTTTTGGACAGAATATTGAAAGTATTTATTAATATTATAAGGTTACAACTTACAATGTCTAAAAGTTATTAATAAGAAGAATTAAAAATTTGCACAACTGTTTTTAAAGTTGTAACTATTAATAGTCTATTATGACGTCTGTTTTCTTTTAACATGGACATTTGTATTTATATTTTATACTTAGGAAAATGGTTAGCATTTAGTTTTGAATGAAACCTTATTGTACAATTTTGGCGATGATGACTTAGAGAAATACATAAGTTCATGGTCTTTGTCGTAGGCGCTTGTTGTAGGTAGGTTGTTTAGGTTAGATCAATCTATGGCTGACAACTGAAGTACGAAACTCCGAACCATATTGTTTGTCACTTGTATTAGAAATTAATTTTAAATGTAAACTGTGATTAGTATAAGTTATATTTTCTAAAAACACCATTGTTTCCTTTCATTTCATTTCTTCAGTCTACGGAGAAGAGAACTATATATTACTAATGTACTACATTAGTCCGACTAGGTATATTATTGACTATAGTATACACTATGATGCCTATAATATTATATAATATTGTGGTTTCGTAACTATTCGTTTCAATCAAAGTGTAATAATATACCTTGTAGGCTGCCGGTTGTAATTTATAGCCTGTAAATGAAGACTATAATAAAAATATTTAATACAAAATTTGCTGACAATGTACACCGGCGGCGTTAATGCATGGCATGATACCTGTTTTTTGAGTTATAGTAATGTTATGACCTGTTGAGTTTATATTTAGGTATAGGTTACAATCGCCTGTGGTGGTAGTCCTATTTTATATTAATATTATATAACATGACGATGATTTCGTCGATATATAGATCGATCTCTTTTGTCTTTGCGGAATGGATGTACTGTTAACCGAGTCACGTCATAAGGGTGGCAAACTTATATGGCACGCGTGCCAAAAGCGTAGTAAGTTGGCCAAACTTTCAAGGCACCCAAAAATATTTCTGCAACGAAAGTTTGGTTTTCGATAGCGGTCGAAGCGTTGGAAAGCGACCCTTTTCCGACAGCGGGTGGTAAAATGGAAATCCCAAAAATTGCCGGACGGTAAAATAGAAATGCCCAAAAGTGCTGGAAGTGCATATCACGCGTATCCCCTGCACAACCAGATACTGAAATCTATATCGCGGTCCTTTCGAAACATAAACTTTTGGTTACATCTAATATTCATATTATAACTTCCATGCATGACCAAATCGTTTCTTTCATGAAATATGAAATCAAAAGTATTGTCTGGTTGTTGCATAGATGCCTGAAATACCTTTTTATGATCGATGAACGGAGAGGCGTGACAAAAAAAAGTAGGTATGTGTGGCTCGTGGTTGGGCAAAATGTGGCCCTAGCCTGCGACTGAAATAGCTCACTTCCCGCTCTTGCTACACAATAAAGTATTTCATCTCACTGTTTAATCAAAAAATATTTATTATTTTTAAAAAATAAAGTCATCATTTATAAAAGTAAGGAACTCCAGATATAATGTTTTTACTTCGAAAAATCGTGGCTCGTTCCAAAAGCTCAATATTTGCATCAACATGCACATATAGGTAACTAATATTTGAGCTTATTATCCAAAATGAATTATTTCAAATCAAAACATAAGAATAATTTATTATATTATTGAATGCTCATGGCTTCAATAGAACATATAAAGACTACAAACAAAATACAAAATACACAACTACAGATGTTAAAATAATTTCAGTAAAGTCATTTAAGACCCACATAACATTGAGCAAAATTGTTTATAGGTACCTATGAAATCAATATATTACTGGCTCAAGAATTTTTTTTATAACATTGAATACTGCAAAATGTTGCCACGTAACCCAAAAAAGGTTCGCCACCCCTGCTATATGATATAATTTATAATATTATATTTCTCATGGGCCCCCTGCATGCTCAGAGAAGCACATTATTTTTTTTAGATAAATAACAAACAGCACTTGATATTTTTCCTCTACAAGGAAAATCTATGAATCATAAATATGTTTTTTTACAAGTAACCATGACAATTTGCAAAATCGGTTAAAAAAAATCGATTAGAAAAATAACTATCCCAAAAACATATATTGTTATGTTAAACAATTTTACAAACAATATTTATATAATATATAAATATTACATATTATGTATAAGTAGTATAGTATATTAGTATGCAAGTAATATTATATATTAAATAGATATACAACATAGGTAAACGATGATGTACCTGTATGTAATATGATGTCATTGTAGTATATAATATCAAAACAGCTTATTATTTACAATTAAAAAAATAATTTCACATTTATCTACAGGTGTGATTATTATTTCAGTGATGGACGTTGCAAAGAATATTCGTCATCGATGTTTTTCCGTAGAAATCGTCACGGCTGCCCCGCACAGCGTCGTATTGCAGAAGTATTATATTATATTACAGTGTACGATAATATAATAGTCGCTTATGGCCATAAGAGCTTTAAAATATTCTGCACGAGCACCGCCGTGCGTGCGCCTCTTCCCCTCACTTCCGCCTCCATCTCTCTCGATCTCCACGGCTATAGTATCTGTGTGCGAATTCAGCCCCTCCACTTCACTAGGTTTTTTTTTTATTATTAGGTATTACTATTATTGTGCATTTCGTATCACGTGTGTCAAACGCGTTTTTTTATCACGGTTAACTCTCAACTGCTGGTCGACCACGCACTGCGCCGGCGAATACGCGTCTTTATATTACATTATACTCAATAAAAGTACGTATTGTTTTTCCCTCTCACCCGGCCAACCTACAATCCCCCTGCCTACCCACCACCACCTTCACAAAATCACAACACACGCTAGATCGCTCACACACACACACACACACACACACATGCTCTCGTGACTCTTTCTATCCGACACTGTCCATATATATAATGTACATAGGTACGCATAACGATGCAGTCGAATCTCCTCGCTCGCACAGATGCAGTTTACGGTGCATAGTGCATTAATAGTAATATTTTCGTATTATATATACGAATAGTTTTACGCAGAAACGACGGCCGGCTCGCACGTGTGTGTGCTGAGTGAACTGCAACAAGAGTGGACAAGAGAACGGTCCAGCAGCAGCACCGACGGCTTGGAATCCCTGCAATGCGCTCCGGGGTCAACGCACGATCACCGCCGTCCAAGCACACAGACGCAAACTCTGACGTGTGCGTGTAACATTCGCCGCCCCTCCCCTCTGCAGCATCGTGACCGTGGTACTGAAATCACCCTAAGACGACACCGGCCAAAGAACTCCCGCCCCGTTTTGGTTTGCTTTTTCCGTCGCGATAGTGTCGACGAGGGCGAATTCCTCCGCTCCTCCGACTACCTATAATAACCACACATGGACATTCCTAATAATCATCATCATTATTATTATTATTATTATTAAATATACGACGAATAAAATATCACGTTCACCGCAGTACACGGAAATTTACGCGCAGGGGAAATCGGGCAGGGGAACATGCTTAACACCCCAAACATTTTTTTTCGTAACATTAACTAAGCTCATATTGAGGTTATGTATATATAGCATTAACTCACCGTGTATGTCAAATTTAGCGACATGTGAACATGTTAGTTAAGACGCGTAACTATTATTAAAATATTATTAGACCAAGTGAATTTTGAGCAAAGAACAAAATGTATCCAACACAGCTAGTTGATAAAAATTATGTTATTAATATTTTTGCGGCTGACAGAGAATGAAAGATCATATCAATAATATTATGTATGGTTAATTGGTATTATTTTATAACAATAAATTAGTATGCACAGTATACACAGCTATTACTTACCTAGTAATAATTACTATAAATACCAATGGCATTTTATATGTGATTAGTGATTATACTGAACGGGATGTGGGGCCAATATAACTATATAATAATTCAGACAAATTCGTCTAAAAAATACTATTTATACTTTGAACTTGAACGCACTGCTACGGAGATTAGAATAGCTAAATTCAAAATTAACTGCAAGTTATTGATTATATATATCTTGATAAAAGTATGTATACATATTTTGTACAAGATATATTTTTAAAGTTCAAACTAATCAAAAAAAATAAAAAATACATTGTTAAAAGATTAAATTAAATTAACTGTATCAACTAGGACTTAAAATTAACTCGTTATTGATTGCCAACCGTAATTTGCTGCATACAAACTTTCAAGTGCACACATAGATGGTTCAAAAATGTCACACGTACTTTGATAATATGGTTCAACAAAGGCGTAGCTAGAATATTTATCCGGTGTGAATTTTTACATTTTTTATTCAAATTTAAAATTTTGTTAAACATTATGAGTGGGAGGGCAATCCTCCCTGCTCCCCTTTGGGTACGCCTTTTTTTTGCGCAACATGTGGATTACCTATGTATAGTTTATATTTATAATATATATCATTATAGACAGACATTTATACAAATCTTGTAGTTTTGTAAATTTAAAATTATACGTTATTTTAATATTTAAATCGACCAGTGCAGTCAAGATTTACACAATTATATTTTATAGAAGTTGCAGTGGTATAGTTGACAATGATGAAATAACACTTTTGCAATGCGAAACACGCGATACTTATTTCACTAATTCCATTATAATTCTGTTTATAATATACTCGAGTCATTCGGAATTTAGTAACCATGTATAATTGACTGTCTACTTGTCATAATATTATTATCATTGCAGCAGTGAGTTTATAGGCTATACTCATATTTAGTATAAATTGACTTTCGAAACAGTGCAGATTTTTTTCTAACTGTTAGTAATATAATATTATTATATTTTATGATGACGTATATAAGCATGTCGTATTTTGAAGAACTATGATTTTATTGTTTTTCTGATGAAAACAGTTTTGTGAGTAGTAAAAAAACAAAAATGTCTGGAAAGCTAAAAAAATATATAGGTGCTATCTCTACCTAATAATCGTATTGAATCACTATCAAATGTATAGCAACTGCAGCCGCAGTGTTGACGACGATATATTTAAATAAAATTAATTTTTTAGAGGAATTCCGAAAACCTATAGTCCACAGCTGCAGTAATCGTATATAGTGGCCGGTAGATACGTACCTGGTGTATATTTTAGTGGACCATCAAAAAGTTAACAGCACAACCATAACAGATACTTATGAAAATGTATGTCCAACAAATTTGTATAGTAGAATTGTTTCTCTGACATCAATCGATTTTTACACTCGTATCAGGCTCTTTCCGGCATGTACAAATTTTTAAAATAAAACTTTTTATACACTTTTTAAATGCCATTAAAACAACCACTCAACAGTCTTGCTTAGTTTGTTGCTCTACTCTTTTACATTTATTACAATATTATAATATGCTGTTAAACGGTCACTTTAATAAACTTATATAGTAATATGCCACATATGCCATTACAACGGCTAAGTTAATGTTTAAATTAAATACCATCATAGTATGATATTACACTGTCTGTGTCACGAGAAATATATTTGACAAGTCACAACAACAGCATTAATAATATTATTAGGTATGCAAACCATTAAATTTTAAATCGATTTTAACAACTAACAAAGATTAGTGACCTTTTACTACTACCAGTCCAGTCACATGTGTATTTATAAACATAATATTAAATTGTAACTAATAGTTAATAAACAATATAGTAATTTGATATTATATATTTGGCCATTAAGATTAAAGAGTATAGAGGTTCAGGGTTAAGCCAGTTTTCTTGATCGGCGCCCTGCGGTGTCTGACGCATTTAAAATTGAACGCGAGTATGCGACAATCATTGATTAATAATAATAATAATTTGACATCTATGATTAATCCGGAGCCTCCGATTTCCGACATCTCATGACCTGTCACAGCACAGAAACTATAACATTTGGGTTATAATAAAGCTTATATTTCCTATGTTACCATATTACTTATTAGGTAGGTACATATTATAATATCTTATGAATTTTATTTTATGAATTTTCTATTTTTAGATTTATATGAAAAATAATAATAAGCCTATACAATCTGAAGAAAAAATACTGATGGTTTATTATGTCATAAAATATGCATCGAGATGATACCATTAAAATCCATAAGACGCAGCCACGCAGAAACCAAGCTTTTATCTATATCATATATCTATATTTATTAATATATTATCTAACAAATACATTTTAAGATACTAAAAATACTAGTTTTAAATTTAAAATTTTGCTCGACGCTTTATATTTAGTATAAATATATATATTTATCTGCTTAACAATTTTAAAAGGATATAAATTATTATACTTTATTTAGTGTACCTATACTATTTCCTATAATACGATAAAGTCCAAAAAAGGACCAAAATATATATCCTGTTAACAATATTATGTAAAATAATTGTATGATCATTTATGTTATCAATAATCATTGATGTCAATAATAGATGCCAATGCACTATACACTGTAATAAATACAATCATGTTAATACTGAGATTTATGATTTACAAAAGTGCCGCGAGCACACGTCTATAAATAATATCTTTAAATATTTTACATAATTTCAAGTGAAATATAAAATCAAACCATTGTTTACTCCTGTTAAGTGTTGGTTAATCTGATATACCAGCAGTTCCATAGTCAATATATTAATATATTATTTATAAATATTACAATATTGCGTTTGTACATTGAACGATGATGATCGTTCCGAATTTGACGTGATGCGACTACAATTATTATACAACTTTAATGACAGCCCAGGACTCAACCGCGGCCGCGATACAAAGACCTATCCATAGGAATGCACTGAGAATTATAATATTAATGTCATAATTTAATAAGACACATGAATAGCCCATACAATATACATACGTGTTATAGAGTTTACGAAACAACCCAACACGACGATTAATTTTTAAGGTGTTTTTCAACGTTCGATTAATAAACCCCACCGCGTAATTGGGCTTACCAACTACCAAGTCATAATATTATTATTATTATTATTGTGTGTCTTCAGCCGGCAGTGTGCATGACGGTGTATATCATTATAGTGCTCTATAAAAAGACCGAACTTCTTTAGATGAAATAAAAAAAAACCCGATTTTCCTCAATCTTTCGTGCGTGAGCTGAACATTATCCTGTATGAGTTTGGATGTTTTTCGTCCTAATCCTATTCCTGGATGGCTGGACGTGTATATATACATTATAATATCATTATTTTTATACCATCCGTGTATTATTTTTACCCCTGGGTATATGTTTTTGTAAGAGCATCTGGCACATTATATTATATAATTATAATAAGTCGTTTGAAGCCCACCCATCTCGAGGATGGCGATAACACAGATATAATTATAATTATTATGTATTACAGTTTTCATAATTATTATGAGAAAAACGTTTTTTTCATCCTGGTTTGTGCCTCGTTTGTCTCGTACATAATATCTATATTAAAATAAAGATTTAATATCGGAATATTTGTATCTGAATATTATATTGAGATGTCATATTATTGTAGGCCACACAATTGGTACATATTGTTGTTGATCTGACGATCGACGAGTTGTGAGGGGTGATTTTATTACGATGATCAGCGAAACAGATATTTTTATCACCTGTGATTTGACTGGGGACAATAAGCCGCGTATTTTTACAACAATCAAATCAAACTTTTATGTTTGGCACTGCATCTAAGGTAAGGTAATGCATATAAGTGGTATTGAAATTGCATTTATTAAATTGCAAGCCATGCCATCGCCCATCTGTCGTCACAAAACTGTACCCAAGTCAGGTTTTCCCTACAATAGACCGAATATATAAGAAGTGATCCATCCCTCAGAGCCTTTTCTTTTTTTTTGCTAGAAATCGTAAATACGTAAACCTTATTTTTTACATAGCCTTATAGGTAAAAGGTTTTTGTTCACAGATCTTAAGTCTCCCCCTCCCCCCATACAAAAGCTATGTATACACCACTGTTCCCTGAGTACTACTTACTCGCTGGGATCATTGTTGTCGAATATTTAAGTAGAATTTGGATGTTAAACCGACATGAAAATTATTTTGACAATTGTTAGCTGTCTTATTTGTTTTGTACTATTTCTAAACAATAACTCAAAAAATATATGAACAAAACAAATCTATCATTTTTATATAATTTGTTGGATGCGCGACTCCATCGTATATTATAGGATATATAAAAGTATAGAATATTAGAAAAAGTGCTGTTTTTTAATATAAAAAAAACGTTGAAGACGATGTTCGATGTTCTTAGATCAAAATGTTGACGAGAATAATTTCTCAGTTATTAAAATATTAATTACTATAATAATCCTTAAAAATGGTGTTACAACAATATACAATATAATATGTGATATCGGATATAGCATTTATTATACTTGGATCATTTTTATAAATTTACTATAAATATTTATGAATTTATATTTATTATTAACATTTTAAAATTTCTTTAAACCCATTATCACATAATGGATATTGGAACCTATGTAAATACTAAGATATTAGTTGCTATACAAAGTTTAATAACTAAACATATTTGTTCGACTTTTGATTTTGATACGTCAAAAATTGTAGGCGAACAAATTTACACTATAAAAGGGAGGTTTTCAACAAAGGTTTATATCTCCATAGGATACTCCTTAAGTAAAAAAAATCTCAAAAATATGGTTTTTGTTTATAGGTGTTTAAAAATTCCAAAAATTAGAATTTGAATAAATTCATTATTAAATGCTTGGTTAATTACCCGGTATATAAAGTTGTATTATGAGTATGCTCAAATAATCAAATGTAAATATGTAACAAAATAAGAGGGAGCTCGATCGCTTTTTTGTATACCGACGACGATTGTGGCTCGTATTTATTTTCCGTGTAGAGAATTCGTTTATATTATTATTATTTCATGAGACACCCACTGTAACAACTATGAAATATATTATTATTATACTACTATGATATATTTTATTATTTATATTATATTATTATTAAGTGTGTTCGAATAACGATTTATCGTATATTCCACCGCTGCAGCGATTTCCTCTTCCAGCGCCACTCGAGCGGAATAATACAGTGCAAATTGGCAATCTCGCACTAAAAATAATATTGTTTATTTTTTCAGAAGTACGATAAGACGAGAAGTAAAAAAAATGTTCGGGTAGACAAGTAATAAGAAATATAATAATAATGCCGTATAATATTATACGCGCATAAAGTATTCCTATTTTATTTCTATTCACATCATAATTTTAGATTCTGTGCGGAGCGATGGATGGACGTATTGACTATTTAGAATGACTTTTATTGTTTATCTAGTAGAAAAATGGTTTGATTTTCAACTTCAGCGTCTTTTCTGGTGGGTAAATGTATCTAGTTGGTAATTTTGATAGTCGACATTTAAAATGCACAGTAGTTTTAAAAAAACTCCGGGAAAAACCAATAAAAAACCAATATAAAAATAACTGCGTAGATATATTTTTTAGATTTTTCGGTTATAATATGAGCTGCCTACTTATGAAAAATCTTGCACTAAATTTTCAAAAAATTTGACCACATTATATATTTATATACAAAGAACATATTATATATAAATAAAATAAATATAAAATTACCTACTCGCGTTCACGTTTACCATTCTTAAGGTCCAAGAGGATTGCAAACGGTACTTAAATTATTTCAACCAAGATGTACCAATCATACCGATGGTTGATAACAAGATGAGACTTCTTAAAAAATAGACTGATCGATCTCAGGTAGACATATTATCAAACTCAAAACAGTTTTCGTATCGCTATGTATCCCCCCTCCAGGCCTAACCTAACCTACATTGTAGTGTGTCCCCATATGTGTTTAACGATCACACAATATATTTGAACACATGACTTTGAATTTGATTCACGTTTTTAACGACATGAACGATTTAGTATAAGACTTATTTTTAAATGATTTGTATTTTTATAATTTTTTCTGCTCTTGCGTAGCAAAACAAAATGTTATGCATCACACTTTTAGAGTTTGGAATGTTTGGATCAAAAATATTAGAATATTTTTTGGCCAACTTTAACTGAGAAAGTTTTATCCATCCATTCAAAGTTAACTGAGTGGGTTAAGGCGTCACAGTTCATATTAAATACCAAGTTATAAACGAATGTAATACAATACAATATTTTATAGAAATAAATGATTATAAAATATTAAATAATTTAAGAATTTAACTAGTTTTGCATACAAATTCCCGTTTTACTTTAATCTTTTTTTGTTTTTCCCGATTATTTTGAAAGTTACCTACTTAGAATTTTTTAGTTTCGACCACCTCCCCTTCCCGAAAAAGTACAAACTAGATCCAATTTCCTACCAGTAACAACGCCCTAAGTTGAAAATCGAAGCACTTTTACTATCAGAATCTAAAATAATATTAAACCACTTATGACTCATTAATTTATTTAATTTACTATTTAAACTTTTAAACTTTATCTTGTAAAAATATTAACATGTAAAGTTGTACCTTGTACACATGCTGTTCAAGCAATGCTATGAATTTATAATTTATATAGCCTTCGTATGTAGTTTTTTAGGCGTAGAAGAGACTTATCTTTTGACAACTTCGATGTAGGTTAGTATATAAGATGCGTATATGCATGTATATGTACATATATATATATAGGTAGACACATATAATTATTGAGGCGTTAGTATAATTTATATAAATTTCGTAAAACGAGTAGGTATAAATCAGCGAGCGTTCAGAAGAAATTTTTCGCGTCCGCGTTAATTATATTATGACATTATGTATAGGATGTATAATACATTAATACTGCACTAACTGCAGGCGTATAATAGAAGTAGGTATATACATATTATAAAATAATATTTTCACGATAATAAAACGGAAATTATGCCGCGAAAAACCGGGGAAAAGAACGGACGGAATATTATATAATATTAACGTGTCAGAACTCGTGTTATTTATGTCTATTGGGATAAAAACGAACGTAATATATTATAATAAACGTAAAATATGCACACGATAGGCAATATAATAATAATAATATAATAGTGAGTATATTTTATATTATTGTTATACTCTATATTAGACGTGAACTGTGTATACCGCAACGGACTCGATTCAGCGTCCGATAAATTATTGCTTGTGCGTATAGTACCTATAACACAAAGTTCCTATATAATACATCATGTGGAAAATGCTTTTATGAGTTATCCCTTTCGAGTTAAACGCATTTAAAACATATTATAATAAACCGTAGGTACACATTACACATAGTTAAAAGTGAATTTGTAATATATTATAATATACACGGTCTAATAGAAAGACCTGAATGTAAATGATTTAAGATTTACTTATGTCTGAAAATTCCCAAAAACAATATTTTTAAAATATTATTAATTTAGAATCAAAACAATTTACTCAATAAAAAATATTGATATTCTATAAGACTGGGGAAAAAAACTGCTTGACTAAAATAAATGTTTTAACAGTTAAAACATTTTACATTCTGATCGGAGCGATGAAAGTATTGATTTTACAATGATGTGTGTTTTTATTTTATTTTTTTTTTTTATTTTTTAATTTTTGTGTCTGTCATCACGTTTTAGGACAGTAAAAATGCTTCGATTTTCTTCAATAGTACCTTTTCTAATAGGAAAGTGAATCTAGTTGATACTTTGGGGAGTCAAAAGTTAAAATTTCCAAGAAGTTTTCAAAAGCGCCGTGAACAACAAATGAAAAATTAAGGAAAAAACGGGAATTTTTACGGAAGGCCAATTTTCGACAAAATCGATTTTTGTTTTTGGTATAACTCTTAAAGAAATAACCGTAGATACATGAAATTTTGACCGAATGTTTATGTAAGCATTTTCTACACAACCTAGCATTTTCAAAATATTCTCATTTATTTTGAGCTGTTAACGAACATTTTCAGTTTCCAAATTTTTTAATTTTTTTTTTCTATAAATGTCAATAAAATTTTATTTTTAAAGTAAAAAATCTTGAAAATTTGATAGTAGGCTTCTAATATATAGTTTCAAAGGCAGATGAAAAATATTAAAAATACGTAGTCACAATTTTTTTTATAGGTAATTAAAGTTCAAATTTTGACAAAATACGTAAAAATGACGAAAATGTGCAATTTATTTTGAGTTAGAAATTCATAAAAATTTTTCTTTTTATATCTAAGGTTTGAAAATGTAATACAAGATTCCTCATAAGTTCACCTAATTTTATCAATAGAAAAATGTTTATAAGCAAGTCAAAATAAATTTTTATGAGCATTTTAAGTTCAAATTTGTACAAGATTAGATATTCACTCGATTTCTCATGTCGCGATTTTTTTATTATGTTGTAATTCAAAAACGAATAACTGTAGGTGCATGAAAATTTCACTAGGTTTATATTAGCATTTTATATTATACACCATTTAATTTTGAATATATTTCGACTGTTTTTGAGCTTTTTACGGACCATTTCAATTTTCAATATTTTAGTTTTTTTTTTATATAAATATCAATAAAGTTTTATCTGTTGGGCCAAAAATCATGAAAATTTAATAGCTCCTGATATATTGTTACAATTGCAATTAAAAAATATTAAAAATACATAGGCACACATTTTTTTTATAAGCATTTAAAGTTCGAATTTTGACAAAATTCATCAAAATCTCGAAAATTATCAATCATTGTAATTAAACAATTATAAAATGGTTAGTTTTTATAACTAAGGATTGAAAATTTAAAATATAAATTCTAATAAATAGTAGGTACATACTGTAAACAAAAAATCTAAAAGATATATAAACACAGTTATTTTTTACAGACATTTTAAGTTCAAATTTGGACGAAATTACATATTAATATCAATTTTAACAAGTAAAAGTATATATTATAATATTTTTTTAGTATCACTGATAATTTAAGGTTAATAAATAAATAATATGAATAATATTAATTCAACTTAGCAGTCTGTAAAATAACAATATCAATATAATTTAAAATATCCTAGACTGACATACCGTCTCCACTCAGAATCGTTTTTCGTATACAATGATATTATATCATTGAATTCAAATTTAATACCATCCATTATACAGTGATCTACTTGTAACCTACTGTACAACGGAGAGACATCCACTTGACCCCCTTTTTTAAATTAAACTTACAAATTTAATATTTTGAATTTTTCCAAAAATAATCAATTTAATTTATATTTTTTTATTTTCAGAACTAAAAAATAAAAAAAAAAATGTTACCTTATTTGTAGTGCGAGTATCTATAAACTATGTATAAAATAAATTTTTATTAATAAATAATGATGATAACAAAAGTTATTTAATTTGTAAAATCATTTAAAGACCTTGTATAGTCTATTGTAATCATTAATTCTATTTTATGTCATCGATCATGCGTTATAATATGAAATAGTTTAATCTATCTTTATTTATTTTACTTCAATATTTGAAGATAAAATTTTATCTATATCAATAGACATAGAATAACAATTTATATTTTACAGCTTTAATAAGTTTGAAAATTGTATAGAAAACCTCAAAGTCGTAAAAACTTTGAAAATCGCAAAAAGCCAAAACATATTTTTCTTTTGCGATTTAAACTGTCGAAAGATTGACCAAACGTTGAGGCTACTTTAGTCGATATTATATGGTTAATTATCTATTATAATATATGTTGTAGAACACATTTCGGTACAAACACCAATTTACTTTCGGTGTAAAATAAACCTACATCACATATTATTATTATTATACATGTATATTGTATATTGTATACCCATGTATAATGTAGGTATGCCCTAGTTTTTTAGGATGTATTATATTATATACGTGCACTAAAATTACACGCAGCCTTTAGATGCCAGAAGACAAAAATTAATATCCAAAAGAAATAAGAATAAAATACTTATAATAGATTAGGTGTATAATATTTGGTCCAAAAGATAATAATAACATGGTCAATAAAATGATAATGGAACATATGTTTTAATGAAACAATCAAGTTAAAAAATCCAGGACCATAAAACATTTTAGGCGTCAAGAAAAAAAGAAGGTTCGGCTTTTGGCTAAAATTAATTTGATTTATAGTAATTTGATCGGAAATGGATAAAAAAAAAATACTGGAATAAATCAAAAAACGGTCTTTGCTTATTTTAATAAATTGATCGGCCGCCGCCGTCATCCCTCGTCGAAAATCGACTAAACCCACGACCAAGTATACAGCTGGAGGCCACTGCTGCAGTTGCGATTTTCTACGGTTTCGACCGAGTGCGCGGTTTGAGTCGTTGAACTTTTCGTGGCAATAATAGACGTAAAAAATCGAAAAAACACATACGTTTTTCAAAATATTTTCCTTGTTCTCGCGTAGTTCTTTTGTTGTCACCGCCACATGTATATTTATATATTATTATGTGTGTACGCATTAAAAAATTATATCAAACCGTCGATAATCTGACTTGGGCACGCACATAGAGTGCACGATGAAGTGGGCAGAGTGGGGAAATAAAACCGGGAAAAATCGAGGAAAAGTATACTACCGCGACCCACCGCAGTCCTATAACCCGCCACCAATTACGTACACGCACGAGTTTCATTAAATAATATGACGTATAATATTAAATACATATTATTTCTTACACGACAAGTCGTTGTCGTCTAAATTCACACGAAAAACTGCAGAAAACCACTTGTGTGACGCACGTGTGAGTCGTGTAGGCGCGATCATGACACGACGGCCGTCCACGATAGAGGTGCTCATTTTATACATTGAATATAAATTTTAGGTTATATAGCCAGTTACCTAAACTGTTGAAAATATTATATGTCGAAGGCGTGAAACGATCTTCTCACTTACCGTAGAATCTGAATCTGAATATATAATAGTGAGTTTACCTCGTCATTGAGTAGGTATTGTAATTGATGTTTTAAATTTGAGTTCAATAATAAAATCATGATTGTATAAAATAAATATATTATGAAAAATAAAGTGTTATGAAAAACGACCCTGAGAAAATACAGCCATCTATGCTACCAAACAATTATTCTCATAATACCTAGGTACTTAATATATTACAACTTTAACAAATGTAGTTCTATTTATTTTATTTTTTATTTCCCTGATTATTTTAAAAAGTGAGAACTTCAACAACTCATAAGAAATTAATTCTTCCTGAAAATATCGGGGGTCTTATTCCCCTCCTCACCATGTAGGTACGCCACGGTCTCGGAGTACCTACCTATGTACAAATATTTTTTCTATTGTATCGATTCAAAGCACAACTGACAGTGTAATATATGTTACAGTGGAAACGAATTATAACTTTACATATGGCACGATTCGAGATTATATATTATATTCTATAGATATCTTTATTTATATATAAATAAATACAGTTAATAATTCATTATTTTATCAAATCTAAAATATTTTGGCATAGTTCCTAATAAATAATTAAAAATTATAATTTATAATGACATAATACATAATTTTGTCAATATATTTATAATGATAATACATATATAATAATATTATGTAGGTATATGCGTTTAATACTATTATATAAGTATAATGGTATATTTATTAATTATTACTAACCTTTTAAAAAAAGTTTAAAGGAAAGTCAAATTAATTTTTATAGGCGTTTAAAGTTCGATGTTAGATATTCACACATAAATTAGCAATTTATCATACAACGGTTTTCTTGAAATTTTAATCAAATTATTTTTATCATTTATATAAAATGATATAATTTTAAAATATTTTTACTTGTGTTGAGTTATACTTATTAACACTTTCAATTTTTTTTGTTTTTTTTTCTATTAATTTGAATAAAATGTTATTCGCTGGGTCAAAAAGCTTGGAAATGGTTGTAATAATGCCTAACATATATTTCAGAAGTTGTATCCGATGATTATGAGAGATGGTACAGTTAGCATAAGATAGCCAGATAGGTATATTTTGGTAAATATAGAAACGTGATAGAATCTCTTAAGATGAGTTATTGTATATTACCAATAGGTGATTTCCTCATAACGTTGTTCACACCATAAATTATATTATTTTTATACTTACTATAAAATGTATGTACATAGAGTACCTACATCATTTATTTATATCTATATATTTATCAAAATCACTTATTGTAATTTGATTGTTAACATTCTTTTATTTTAGGTAAAGAAAATGCAAAATAGGTATATAAAATTGAAACATTGGGTATATATTATTATATAGTATCATCATCGAAAAGCGCGTTAGAGCCTCCTCTGATTCTATATTATTATTATTATTATTACTCATCACACGTCGTATATACGTACTTATATACAGCGCATGTATCGATCATACATTCGTATCGTACCACGCCGACTGACTTTATATTATGATCAGACCGATAGTTTTAGATACATGTAGGCTCCTATAAGTGCCTCCGTAGTATAATAACGATAATAATATAATTTCAGTCGATGAGGGTGTTTTCAAAGACGGCCAAACGCCCCAACTCCGCTATACCACCATACCCCTATACTTATATCATACACTAGGTAAGGAAAAAAAATTCCGTTACATTGGAGGAAAACAAAAAATGCAACTCCTAATGACAAGCCACGGTTACACCGCAAAACCGCATTTAATTGTTTCCGTCGAAATAAAAAACGCACATTTTTCTTACGGTCTCCGTACTTTACAAATAACTAGTATAATGTAAAGTTGCAACGTTTATAGGTAACAACAGGTAACAGTGACATCATATTATTATAAATCATACACACCACCCATATACCTAATAATAGAAGGTACTCAACGCGTGCAAATCACAAAAATCGTATTATGCGAGCAAATGAGTATCGCTGAAAAAAATTTCTTGAGGTACTTCTTTTTTTTTTTTTAAATCTGCATCAGTGGTTCTCAAGTTTTAACCCCCTCTACAAGGTACAACGAAATTATTAAAAAAACATTTTAACGTGCAAAAATTTTTTACAACACAGTAATGATAATGCTTTCAAGATTGAGTCATAATATTATACTCACGGGAACGTGAACTAAGATTTTCTACAATCGTAAACATAAAAACAATTAAAACAACAACCTCGCCGAAGATTTAGCCCGATTATGACACGATGATACGACCACGGAACGGACCGTCCAAGCATGACAAAATATTATATTACTAGTTTAAATGAGATATTTAGAGTAAACTATCATTAGAGGGGAACAAAAAAAAAATTAAATACCAAAAATTGTCGATAAAGCGAGTTTCGATGTACCTAATGGTTATTATTTTGAGGGAAATGTAATCGTCTTCAAGATTACGAACGATTCGAGACATCAAAGTTTGACGTAATAAGAATTTTTTTACCATCTTTGTTGTATCAAAATTATATTTTCAAAATATTCTATAAATATTATTAATACAAATCAAAATATTTGATTAAGATTTTGTTTATTGGCTTTTTATCCGTGAGTTTTTTTTCTGTCTATACCCAATTTACCACATGATATAAATATGTATTATAATATTATAACAATTAAATATATAACTATTGCATTTTATGATCTGAGTATTTTTTACTTTTTTTGTATATATATGTATAATTTAAGTAACCTATCCACATATAAATGCATATATTACAAAAAATAATAATTACATTTTTCAGATTTTTTAGTGCTTAAATAGTTATATGCGTAGGTATTAGGTATGCACATATTTTATTGTTTTTTCAGCGCATAAAGATAAGTATTAGGTATAAGAACTTTATAATATGTCTGAACTATGTTTGTGAGGGGGGGGGGGCATTTAACTCTCATTTATATTCATAAAAATATATAATTATAATACTAAACTGTATATTAATAATTTGTTAATGATATAAAACTATTATTATTATATTATGTTGATAATATAGAAACATAATACTACTAGTATAGTCGTATAGGTACCTACATAAAAATGAATTATATATTTATATATAATATATTATATTAAGAGGACGTGTCACGGAAAAATTTCACTCGAAAAATTCCTTTAAAAACATACTTTGCGCGTTCCAATAATATGGGCTACTGAGTGGTTTAATTGTAAAAACACCTATGAACAAAATTGTAGAGGAGATTTTTATCTGGTTCCGTAAGAAGCCCGATTTTTGAAATTTTCATTTCTAAGTCCTAAAAATAACTTTTGAAAAATTAAAAAAAGTGTATTATTAATCACGATATATATCTTGATGTTTTAAAGATATCAAAAATCGGGCTTCTTACGGAACCAGACAAAAATCTCCTCTACAATTTTGTTCATAGGTGTTTTTACAATTATTGGAACGCGCAAAGTATGTTTTATAAGAAAACTGCAGAAAATTACGCCCGTCAAGTGCTGCGCCCGTAAGCAGTGGCCGCGTTCGATACTAGGTGTTCATACCACCACCCCGCGCGCCATAACGGCAGTACCGCACAATGGTCAAAACAGGTTTCCTATCGCAGCCGAGCCCCTACATAATTTATAAATAAACAGATAAGAAAATGATTATTATATTATTATTTGTAACAAATATTATTTAATTTGATTCGATTTTATATTTTGTATTCGTATCCGAATTTTTTTTTTTTTTTTTTATATTTAAGAAAATTTACAATCTATATACAATTTATATAATAAGTAAATATGATGATATGAAATTACAGGACGTGAAGATCTTGAGGGAAGGGGGTGTCCAATGACACTACTTCCACTATCCGAATTTATACAAATAAAAACTATACTTTTGTTGTTCAAGTAATACGGCTTATTGAAGTGGTTTACAGTAAATGTACCTATTATAAAAATTGTAGAGTAGAACTTTTTTAACAATCGTAATAAATCCAATTTTAGATTCTGAGCGGAGCGATGAATGTATTGGTTTTACAATGATGTGTGTTTTTTTATTTATTTTTTTTTTATTTTTGTGTCTGTCATCACGTTTTGGGACAAGTAAAAGTGCTTAGATTTTCTTCAATAGTACCTTTTCTGATAGGAAAGTGAATCTAGTTGGTACTTTGGGGGGTCAAAAGTAAACATTTTCCAGTAGTTTTCAAAAGTACCGTGAAAAACAAATGGAAAATTAAGGAAAAAACGGGAATTTTTACGCAACATTGATTTTCGATAAAATCAATTTTGGTTTTTGGTGTAGGTCTAAAAAAAATTACGGTAAATATATGAAATTTTTACTGAATGTTTATATAAGCGGTTTCTATATACCATACCGTTTTCAAAATATTTTGACTTATTTTGAGCTGTTTACAGACATTTTAAATTTCCAATCTTTTTGGTTTTTTTTTTTTTAAAAATCAATAACATTTTATTTATTCGTTAAAAATTCTTGAAAATTTAATAGAATGCTCCTAATATATTGTTTCAAAGGCACATGAAAAATATTAAAAATCTGTAGTCACAATTTTTTTTTCTAAGCATTTAAAGTTGAAATTTTGACAAAATACGTAAAAATGACGAAAATTTGCAAATTATTTAGAGTTAGAAATTCATAAAAATTTTTCTTTTTAAATCTAAGGTTTTAAATTTTAACACAAGATTTAACGTAAGTTTTTCTACTTTTATCAAAAATAAAATATCTAAAAGCAATTAAAAATAAATTTTTATGAGTGTTTTAAGTTCATAATTTTACAACATAGGATATTCACTCGATTTCTCATGTAGCGTTTTTCTTATTTGGTTGTAATTCAAAACGAATAATTGTAGATGCATGAAAATTTCACTAAATGTTTATATTCTCATTTTCTATACACCATTCAATTTTGAAAATATTTTGATTTGTTTTGAGCTGTTTACAGACATTTTTAGTTTTCAATTTTTTTAGTTTTTTTTTTTATAATTGTCAATAAAATTTTATTTGGTGGGCCAAAAAGTCTGAAAATTTAATACAAGCTTTCTTATATATTGTTACAACATCAGTTGAAAAATTTTAAAAATACATAGGCACGATTTTTTTTTATAAGCATTTAAAGTTCGAATTTTGACAAAATTTGTCAAAATCTCGAAAATTATAAATCATTGTAATTAAAAAATTATAAAATGTTCAGTTTTTATAACTAAGTGTTGAAAATTTAAAACAAAAATTCTCATAAATAAATCATACTGTAACCAAAAAATCTAAAAAATATATCAACACATTTATTTTTTACAGACATTTTAATTTCAAATTTAGACAAAATTTCATATTTAAACCAAGAATAATGATTTTAGTTATTTTGATATAATTTAAAAATATTATTTGTTGGTATATGAAACTTTTAGAATATATTGTTATATTTTATATACACGCAATGGCATTTTAAAATATAATTTTTTTGAGAAAAATGAATTTAACCAACTATAGTAAATACTAATGCCTATAATACTAAAATTAATTACTTTATTCACAATAATATCATCAAATACATTTAGACTTAGTAAGATATTATAGACTGACTGACCGTCTTCGCTCAGAATCGTTTTTCTTATTCAATGATATTATAATATCATTGGATTAAAATCTAACACAATCCATTACAGTGACTCACTTGTAACCTACTGTACAGCAGAGCGACATACACTTACCCGCCCTTTTTGATATTGTATTCCAATCGTCCAATATCACATGGTAAATTAACAATTTTTTTTTTTACTTTTTATCGATTAATTATTTAACTAATCAATAAAAATATAAAAATCAGGCTTTTTACGATTGTTATAAAAGTTCTTCTCTACAACTTTTATAATAGGTAGTTTTGTAGTAAACTATTTTAATAAGCCGTATTACTTGAATAATCGAACTATTTGGGTATGATAAAAAAAGAAACACTCAAAAGACCATTTATAACAGAAATCATTCAATGTAGACAATCTGACCCACAACCAGGTAAGTGGTACCATTGATTATAAATACTATTTATAATCAATGGTGGTACATATAAATTGAATATAATGATATAAAAATATACTATTGTAATTACACATGAAAAATGTAAAAATTATAATATTATAATATTTTAGTTTATTTGCCATCAATAGCACAAACTATATAATATATAATATCATTAAATATTTTTTTAGTGAATCGAATAGTGTACTTGGTGGTAGACGAATTGTAGACATGGCATATATATTTCTACAAATTCAAAATTCATGTAGCAAAATGCATACTCCTGGGTTTGGATGCACATTTATTAACATAGAGTTTAGTGAAAGAAATTCGAAAAGGGTTTGAATCTACATGGATTTTTAAGTGTAAAATGTGCAACTTATTGACCAAAATTTTATCAGAAACTAAAAAACTGGAGTATTTAACTATAATCAAAGCCATTACCAATGGTACTTGTGCTATTGGTATAGGTTATACATAATTGGCTGAACTTTCAGCAAGTATATTGACATACCATGTATGTCTCCAAACACATACATCAAACACACTGACATTTTAAGTGAAGATACTGCTTGGAATGTCATGAAACTTGCCGGTATTGAGGAAAAACAATTAGCGCTGGAGGCAGGTGATGTCGATATCTACAGTGTACCAATGTGCCCAGTAGTTGCCGACGGACAGTGGAGTAAACGTAGTTACAAAACTAAATACGACGCATATTCAGGAGCGGTGAGATAGTTATAAGATAATAAATTTAAGTATATTTTTTGATCATTATAGTATTTCCAATTATTTTATTTTATTTATTTCTAGGCTACAATCAGTGGCGCCGAATACATATGTCAAGTGGAGCGACTGCTCCACTTCTTTATATTGGTGGGTACGTGGGTAGGTGGGTGGGTCAGTGGTCAGTCATGTGTCACTATATCAGGTCATAAAGTGCTGAGGGTGAAAATTATAGAGTAAGTTAGTTGTAACTATTGACAGCAATACTGCATTACGTGTTACGCTATTATACAGGTACATATTACCTAAAACAAACTATAACACTATCACTATTCGCTAATAAAATAATAAATATCTAATAATGAATTAATATTAGATATCACATTCAAGCTCGCTTCACAGTAATAGTTGCGCCGATAATGTTATGCTGTGTTTCATAGGCGTGTGTTTGAATTTACACTGATTATTGGTTAAGTTCATACACGCCAAGTCGCCAAACAGAATATTATGATGATGGCGCGATTCTCTCTGGCATGTATGAATTTACTAAATAATGTAAAATTGTAAACTTAAACGCGTGCATAATATGATTCAAGAATGTAAAATGTAAATATTGTAAATAAAGTCTGGTCTGTAAATATATAAAAAAAAAATTTAGACCGCTAGAAGTCAGCGGTCAGCAAGTCGTTAATAAACTTATTCAAACGTCTAAAATCCAAATGAACAAAATATGGATATTCTGTACATATTAATATTGCACCGAAGAAAAAAACTACAGTTTACTGTTTACTTTGTACCTACGTTAGAGTTCTGTAATTTTATCTCAAAATATGTATTACCGTCTTATCGTTATCTGGGAATTCGCCGTAGCCCGCCGAATGAACCCTACGAAAAACCATTTTATTTTTAGAACTAGACGCACCGTTCGAGCTCGACTATTGAGATTGCGGAGTGGAATCGCCGCGCGCCGCACCGATCCCTATAGCCCGACACAATTGTGTATTAGATCTATTAGACGTTTGTCAATAGTCATTAGTGGATTTGTAAGTTTTGTTTTTATCCGTTCTTCGTGTTCGTGTATCTTGTTAAATACAGACGTGGAAATAACACATAAACAGAATAGCAGTGAGTAGTGACCCAGTCCCAGTGTCTCAGTGAGTTTTGTTAAAGTGACTTGTAAAAATATTTTAACTAACTTCTGCCATGTCTTCGTCACAAAATATATGTGTGTGTGGCAAAAAACAACTTGGAATGAATTCTACCAATTGGTTGCGTCATACTCACGCGTGTAAAATTGTTAAGTCAAAACAAAAGTGTTTAAATATTAAATCATTCTTCAATAAGAAAAGTATAAACATTATAAAGAACCATAATTTAGACATCTTAGATAACTCAATACCTATCCCCGAACAAATTGCTTTAAATGGTAAGTGAATTAACTAATAACACAAATATACATGTTAATTGTTTAGTATTTATAAATTATAATACCTAGATATTTTTTTTATTTTTTGCTTAAAGATTATAGTCAAACAGAAAGAACCATTCAAGTCGATGTTGAATATTTAAATGAGAACATTACAGATAACGGTGGTGTTCAAGACGGTGTTAAATCATTAGAAAATAACATTGATGAAATGCTTGTACCCAAAGGTAAATAAATAAAATATTAATTTTATGATTCATTGAGTTTATAAGAATTGTACTAATATACACAGTTGTAATTACTTAATCACCTACTTAAATATATTTTATTAAAGTAATATCGATTGTTCAATTTTAATGAAAATTATTTAATTTTTTATTGTGTATAAACCACATTCGTACATTTATATTTTTTTGCTTAAAGATTATAATCAAACTGAAAGAACCGTTCAAGTCGATATTGAATCTTTAAATGAGAACATTACAGATAACGGTGGTGTTCAAGACGGTGTTAAATCATTAGAAAATAACATTGATGAAATGCTTGTACCCAAAGGTAAATAAATAAAATATTAATTTTATGATTCATTGAGTTTATAAGAATTGTACTAATATACACGGTTGTAATTACTTAATCACCTACTTAAATATATTTTATTAAAGTAATATCGATTGTTCAATTTTAATGAAAATTATTTAATTTTTTATCGTGTATAAACCACAGTAGTACATTTATATTTTTTTGCTTAAAGATTATAATCAAACTGAAAGAACCGTTCAAGTCGATATTGAATCTTTAAATGAGAACATTACAGATAACGGTGGTGTTCAAGACGGTGTTAAATCATTAGAAAATAACATTGATGAAATGCTTGTACCCAAAGGTAAATAAATAAAATATTAATTTTATGATTCATTGAGTTTATAAGAATTGTACTAATATACACAGTTGTAATTACTTAATCACCTACTTAAATATATTTTATTAAAGTAATATCGATTGTTCAATTTTAATGAAAATTATTTAATTTTTTATCGTGTATAAACCACAGTAGTACATTTATATTTTTATGCTTTAAGATTATAATCAAACTGAAAGAACCGTTCAAGTCGATGTTGAATCTTTAAATGAGAACATTACAGATAATGTTGGTGTTCAAGACAGTGTTAAATCATTAGAAAATAACATTAATGAAATGCTTGTACCCAAAGGTAAATAAATAGAATATTAATTTATGTTTCATTGACTTTATAAGAATTTTTGTACTGACGTACAAAGTTAAAAGTACCTTAATGAAGTTTACATTTAATTGTATTCTACTTTAATGTTTTTAATTTAAAAAAACATCATAATAGTTAATATCTTATAAAAACATTTTTATTAAATTCATTAATCTTATTTCTTTTTATAGGATATTGTGATCTTGATAATGACCCTGCATTTTTTGGTCGTATTGAAACTCGAACACTTGAACCTGAACTAGTAAATTATTTTCTAAAAATGGGACCTTCTCAGCCATCAGCTATTGATATGCCAAATAAGAACTTTCCTGAATGTCAGAGTTCAGGCAGGCGTTTCCATGAATCCTGGTATTGGAGAAAGTTGCCTAGTGGCGAGACAACACGTAGAAAATGGTTATCTTACTCTATAACTGAGAACAAGTTATATTGTCTTTATTGTGCATTATTTGGTCGTGGATGTAAAGAAAATTGGTCAAAAATTGGATTTTGTAATTTTAGAAAAGGAGCATTTAGTATTGCTGTACATGAAACATCTGAACCACATATTTTGGCTTCAATAAAAGTTGCTTACAGAGAAGCTGCGTTTCCAATCATACCGTCATTAAAGGAGGCAGCTGTTGCTAACGTTGCATTTAATCAAGAAGTAGTCAGACATTTAATTGATATCACATTGTTTTTAGGACGTCATTCCTTGCCTTTTCGTGGGCATAGAGAAGGTTGGGACGAAAGTAATAAGGGGAATTTTAAAGATCTGGTGTTATTGTTAGCGAAGTATTCTCCTGCCTTATCATCGTATGTATCAACTGTTAAATCAAAAGGTAGAAAAATGGTCAACTTTATATCATGGGAGCGACAAAATCAACTGATTCTAGCCATTACAAAGCACATCCAAGAAATTATAAAAAAGGAAATTACTAGTTCAGTTTTTTTTAGTTGTTCATTAGATACAACGTTTGATTTATCTAAAAAAGAACAGTTATCTTTAGTTATCCGATACATAAATCAAGATAATGGAAATGTGTGTGAAAGGTTAATTGCATTACGTGAAACTGTTCTAACTTCTGGACAACATTTGTTGACAATGTTTGATGGTATATGTTCAGAAATGAATTTAAATTGGAAAACCAATCTGATTGGACAGTCGTACGATGGCGCAGCATCTATGCGAGGCACTTATAACGGTCTTCAGGCTTTGATTAAACAACAAAACCCAAGTGCCACGTATGTTTGGTGTTGGGCTCACCGTTTTAATTTAGTTATTGTAGATGCTGTTAGTTGTTGCTCAGAAGCTCGAGATCTTTTTGGAAATCTAGAAATATTATACACTTTTATGGGAAGCAGTAAAAAACGTACACATTGCTTCACTAAACATCAGGAATTAAGATATCCAGGAAAACCTTTACGCAGGCTTAAACGAGTTGAAACTACACGTTGGTCGTCTCATTCAAGTGCCCTCATGACTATTTTTTGTACTTATGAAGCGATAGTTGATGCTTTAGATGAATTAAAAAATGATTCTACAACGGATAGAGTATCAAGTGTGCAGGCTGAAGGTTTACTTCATTATTTGTTTCAAGAACGTTTTTTGCTGACTGCCTTATGTTTTAAAAATATTTTTGATACCACAAGTATTCTCAGTAAATGTCTTCAAACTGTAGACATTGATTTATTGGCTGCTATAAATTATATGCAAAACTGTCTTGCAAAGATGAAAAAGTTCCGGTGTGATGAAGAATTCAACAAACTACTAGAAGAAAAAGAAAATTTTATTGAATCTAAAGAAGATATAACTTTTATTCCTTTACCATCAAAACGTGTTCGCCGTGTTAAAATTAGAGCTGGAGAAACATCCTCTGATGAGTCAATAATTGACCCAATCCAAAATTTTAAAATTAATGTTTATTTTACAATCGTAGATATTGTAATAACACAAATATCAGATCGATTTAATGACCATTCAGTACCTTTATTTAAAGATTTGGCTCTATTCTCGCACAAAAGACTTGAAGAAGTAGCTAAAACATCTTACATCTCAGACGATGCTTTTAAAGCATTTTGTGATGTTTACAGTCAGTTTGTTGAGTTGAATACATTGCGAAAAGAATATATCCAATTTTCCAGCTGTTATTGTGAATTTGAAAAAATAATGATATTACCACAAAAAATGCATAATGATGAATTGTTAAACGAATCTGAAGATGAATTTGAAAGTGATGAAGAGCCTAATAATATACCAAGTCAAAATAAAAAGAAAGAAAATTGTGGATCAATAGAAAAAATTTACAAAATATGTCGGTCATTTGGCTTAAAAGAAATCTTTCCTCACATGTATACGGCTTTAAGCATAGCTTTGACATTGCCAGTATCTAGTACCTCTCCAGAACGCGCATTTTCAAAGCTTAAGTTAATTAAAAATCGCTTACGTTCGACAATGAATGAGGAGAGGCTTGAAGCATTGATGATTATGTCATGTGAGTTAGATGTACCTATTGATGTTGGAACTGTAATTAGTTTGTTTGCATCCAATAGTTCTGCACTTGCAAAATTACTATTTTAAAAAACTACGATATGTCGATATAATATATTATACTTAAATTTCTAATATGTGCAATTAATTTGTATTATTAAATATTATAAGATATTATTATTTTCATTGAAATAATCATTTATATACATTTTTTCTATGTAATATTTATGGGGTCCTATGATAAAAATATCAAATATATGTACCTACAAAGACTACAACAAATACTTTGTAGATTCAAAATTGTTTGTTCAGAAATGTGGTACACTAAATTCCTTATACAGATTTAATAAATGGGTAAATGGTTATATTAGGGTATATTAATAAGGTAAAATATTTTTATTGTATTTTACATTAAATTACTATAATATTAGGTATAGGTTATTAAATTATTAATCTAGCACTTAATGTTTGTTTAATAATGCAAATAAATAAGATTTGATCTTTTCAATGTTCATGATAAAAATGTGGTCTATATTTCACTGCGACACTGGCGGCGATAAAAATTATATAGTTGTATCACATGTATCTATCGGTAGGTGTGTCTACCCATAAATTTCAATACCTACCTACCACTACTGGATACAAATATTAAAAAACTGGCATGATAATTGAAATAGGTATCAAACTTAAATGTTTTGGAAGGGGGGTAGGTGGGTGGGTGTGTAATTAATTTGATTTCGCTCCACTTAAATTTATAAGACTCGGCGCCACTGGCTACAATTATTGGTTATCGTACAAAAAAAGTATTGTTTGTCGGAATACGATAATACGAAACCGATATTGCGCAATTTGTGAAAGGGCTAAAATTGTCAAACTAGACCCTAAGCCACATAAATGTTTTTTAAACTGGACAAAAGGGGTTACAAGTATGGAAGCTGATGGAATAGCAGAAGGCTTTTTAAATAGTATTGAAATGCATGGCCTAAAATTCAACAAACTTATTGGTAAACTGAACTAATATTACTTTTAAAACGTTCATACAATCACCAAGCACCAATTATTATTTATAGGTGATGGAGATAGCAGTGTTACAAAGAGACTGAACGAAGTAATGCCATACGGACCTACATTTCTTGTTGAAAAAATAGAATGTAGGAATCACATTCTGCGCAATTATAGTCAAAAATTGATGAACCTTACTAGAATAACTAAATACCCATGTTTTATAAGGAAGTTTATAGTTAGAAACATTATTCGATTTAGAACTGCTATCACTAAATCAATAAAGTATCGAAAAAATGTCGACGAATCAAATTATCAAAAAATTGAAGGTAACGTTTAAAATGGAATATTAAAAAAAAATAATACATATAATATGCTGTACATATATATTTCAGGTTTGCGTATAAGGATATTTTAAATAGTCCATACCATATATTTGGCAAACACACTAATTGTGCCCAATATTTTTGCACTGGAAGAAAGTTATACGAACTGAATTTGATCGACGAAGTATTGCAATGTGGTTTAATGAAAGATATTTCCACTGCACTTAGACGTGTTGCAGATAATGCAAAAAGTTTATTACTTGATGTTTTAATAAACACATAGGCGGTAAAAGAATTAATTTTTCTCAAAAACAGTCGTACAGCACTAGAGTATATACTGCTGTAGTATCATTTAATACAGATGGAAATTATATACGAGAGATTCACAAAAAGATAACAACCAAAAGTCCAGGTACGTTTTTTAAAAAGTACCTATAGTGAGTTTAATTAATTAATTTTAATTTTATATTATTATGGCCTGAATTAGAATTTAATTGAAATTTTGAGTTTTCTAAAACAACGCATTCAAATTAAAAAATTTGACTACAAATTAAAATTAAATAAATACTACCAAAACTTATATTTCACATTTCACGTTTTTCTATTTTGGTATATCGTATTAGTTATGAGTAAAATTAAAAATTGAAATAATTTGTATATTAAAGGTACCATATAGGTATAAGTACAATAATTAAATAAATAAAATATTTCATTATGAATTATTTTTAAGTATTTGTAATTTATGAATAGTATTAATTTATTATTATTATGTGGGTAGTAGTTTTAATATTATTTTATGTGTATAGGAATCATAGCCAAAAAATTTTTGAAACATGCGGCAGATAAGCGAATAACATTAAGATGCAGGAGAGCACTTTTTAAATTATCTGGAGTTTATAAATCAAAAAAAATATCATGTGGCCCCGACGAACATTATGGACTAGCTGAACCCTCGGATGATTTTTTGTCCGAGGAAGAAATGATAAATAAGAAAGCAGAATTTATAAAATCACTTTCACTTTCATTAATTGCCAAAAAAACATTAGAGTATGAAACCCGAAACCAATCTGATGGCCAAACTTGGTTTACTGAACGAAGAAATCGGCTTACAGCTTCTAATTTTGATAAAATTTGTAAAATGCGGCCCAATACTTCGTGTAAAAATACAGTGTTTGAAATTTTATATAATACCAATAACACTAAAAGTAATGCCATCGACTATGGTAATGAATAAGAAGATATGGCAATAAAAACATTGGAAAAAATCATTAAAAAACCAATACAAAAATGTGGGTTATTTGTTGACGATAATATTCCATACTTAGCAGCAACGCCTGGTATATAACGCATTTTTTCATTATTTGATATGTATTGTCCAAATTTTGTTTACACACAAAAAACATATTTAATTTTATATAATATAATTATAGATGGTTTGATAGAAGATAATGCTACTATTGAAGTCAAATGTCCGTTTTCTGTTAAAGATCATGAAAGTTTGGAACAAGCTCTTATTGAAAGGAAGGTTAGTTTTGTACCTATTTTTGTACTTCGTAATCGGAGGTATTTAAAATAAAAAATACTTTAATCGAATAATAGTTTAGATAAAAATGTATTATAAATTGTAATATCCACTATAGCAGCAATTTTGCTTTTAGATTCCTTATTTAATAAATAAAAATAATACAATCAAGTTAAAAGAAGACAGTAATTACTATTATCAGATTCAAGGGCAAATGCACATCACAAAACGGAATTTATGCTATTTTTTTATATTTTCTCCGAAGTGGAACAAACTCGAAGTTATTAATTATTCAGAAGTATTTTGGAAAGAAAAAATGGAATCAAATTTGAAATTGTAATTGTTTGTAAAATAGTAAATTAAAATGTTATTGTATTTTTGTTTTCTAATATGAATCAGTAAAATTCTATTGGTATTTTTGTAAGTCTAGCATTTATTATATTTTTCAGATTTTACGAAGAATGTTTACTACCTGAAATTGTTGATTCTCAATACAGAAAACAAATGCAAAAAAGTGATATTATTGACCCCCCACACATCAAAGAAAATATTATAAAATATAAAGAAAAAAATAATAAAAAAAA